>JADKLZ010005243.1:3747896-3812446 GCA_021533235.1 Biomphalaria straminea | reverse complement strand
AAAAAAAAAAGATTTTTTTCTTTTGGAGAAATTGGGCCATGGTGGCTGGGTGGTGAAGTGCTTGGCTTGAGAACCAAAAGATCTTAAGTTTGAATCTTAGTGAAGATATTTTGAGCATTCAATATAGAGCTGGTTGCCCCTGAGTCAACCCAATTCTAATGGAAGGGAAAGTTAAGGCGGTTGGTCCTTGTGCCGCCACATGACACCCTTGTTAACCTTCGGCCATTGAAACAGATATCTTTACAATATCTGCCATATAGATAGTAAGGTCTGAAAAAAAAAAAGGGAGGGGGGTACTTTTTCAGTAACTAGTTAATTTGCAGAGAAGGGATACAATTTAAACTGTTGTCCAGGGTTAAGAAAAACTGAAAAAAATATTTTCTAAACTAGATAATAAAGTAGAACTTACCAAAAGCCTTGTTATCAATTCCATTTTTCTCATTGATCACCTGAGTGTTGGCGTAGATGCTCTCTTCTGGAGCTTTGCCAATGTTTGCATAGAGGTCATTTCCACCACCGTTGCTGTAGAGGTGCTCATTCTTCTCTTGTTCTATCTTAATCTTTCTGTCTATCACTTCATCAAGAGCATCAAAGATAAAGATGTACTGGGTCTGAAATGTAGACATTAAAAATATTCTTTGGCTTCTTAGAAATGACTCGTTGCTTCTTAGAAATGACTCATCTTCTTAGAAATGACTCATTGCTTCTTGGAAATACTGATTGCTTCTTGGAAATGACTTGAGTCTATAAAATTTAAATCACTTTACTGGTGGGAAGTGTGGTCGAGAGGCTAAGTGCGATTGAACTTGGCTTGTCTTGTCTACCTAGAAGGGGGCTCGAAGTTCAACACCTGACTCGGGCAGAGTTGTGTTTACTGAGCGCCTAAAGGCAGCACGGAAAACCAACTCCTAGATACCCCCTCCTCCCCACTGGCCCACAAATGAGATTGGACCAAAGCGCTCTGAGCATGCTATAAGCATGAAAGTAGCGCTATATAAAAGCTATAATAATCACAAAGACCTTTTTGTCAATGAACAGTACCAGAAAATAAGGAAGTCAATAGGAAGGCCAAGAAATAAACAGGTTTTCTGGAGGCCAAGACGCAAGGAATTTTGAGAAACAGCAAGAAATTTAATGGACTGGTCAGCAGTAACTTCTTCTAAGCAAGTAGACCGATAGCAGAAAGAAATGACTTATGTAAACTGTGGGATGTTTGGCTGAATGGCATAAACCACTTGCCTACCTATCAAGGGGGTTAGATTTTGAATATCAGATTCCTAACTTGAGCTGAGTTATGTTTGCTGAGTGCCTGATATTAACATGGAAACCTTTTCCAGGTACACCCAATATGTCCACAAAACAGTTTGAACTATAGGCCACAGAGTGTGCTAGATGATAGATGCTCTATAAAAAGCTATTTTAAAAAATGTAAAAGAGCCTAATCTAAAAACAAATGTAGATTTTTGAAAGCATATCTGTCAAAAAGCAAGCTTAGCTTACTACACTAAATGCCAAATTTTAGGGCTGCAGTAAAATGAATTCCCATGAAATAAATTAGCTCTTGACTGCTAATGAGAAAAATGAAGACAGCATATGTTGTAAATCAAACTATGACCAGATAAAGGATTTGAATGTTCTAAACATCCTTCAGACAGCATGCATTGAGACAGACTTAAGTGGTTAAACTACTTATCATTGTCCATGCACAAAGTCATACATAATTATAAAGAGAATTCTAGTTTTAGAAGCTCATTACAAAATGAATTAGAATTACCTCTGCTTGGACCATGCGAGGTCTGGCTGCCCTCATTTTCATCACATAACTAAATACATCCACAGAGTCCAAAAGACTGTGTTTTTCAATATATTGCATGAAGTAATCCAATGCAATGAAAGTTCCAGTCCTGCCAACACCAGCACTACAAAGAAAATAGAAACGAATCAGTTACAAATGTACAAACAGCATAGCCATAAAAAAAATAGTCTCATAATAGGAAAAAAAAAGAGTTAATTTCAAGAGAATGGGAGAGGCCCATAACCTCCTCATATCCTGAGTTATCCCCTCCTACTTTTAAGTCTCCCATTAGGGCAGTAACATCTTTGTCTGGGTATGTAGCAAGGATCTTTTGCAACCAATTGTAGAACTAGTCTATATTCTCCTCATCACCATCATTTGTGGGGGCATAGCATTGAATGAGATTCAGCTTTATTCTCTGCTTTTCAGTTCTAAAGGTTGATGTAATTATCAATGGGCCCCACATCCAATTAGTGACTTTTGTGCTTGAGTTGATAACATAAGCCCCACTCCTTGTGTGTGTGGAGACTCATCTCCTCATGCCCAGAGTACAAGAAGAGTGCTCCAGATATCATTCTAAGCTGTTCTGCTTGTGTCCATCTTGTTTAACTAAGGCCCATAACTGAGATGTTCTTTCTCATTTCAGCTGCTACCTTGTGGAATTTATTTTCCACTTTCATACATGGTCCTCACATTCCATGTTCCAATATGTATTGGTTTCCTGGTCGCTAGAAGGATATTTGACTTAGAGTCTTCCTTTCGGCTTTAACCACTATGCTTCATGATTCTTCCACTAGAAGTGCCTTCTGTTCTCAGAATTTCAAGAGAATAGCTTTACAATAATTTCAATGTCTTACATGTTTATGAATATACATGTTTATCTAATATATAAAAGGAAAACAAAGACGTATGTATGTATGTATATGTATGTATGTATGTCCCCGTATAGAAATCAAAACCATTTCACCGATCTTGACAAAACTTGACAGAAATGTTCCTTGGATACTAACTTAGACCTGTATGTATGAATTGTAGCCCTAAAACAAACTTAAAACCCTAAAAATAAATAAAGTTTCCCAAGTCTATTACAGCTATACTATTTTATGAACTAGGCTTTGTTTACAAATGTTGACATGAGAAAAAGATCGAAAGGATTTAGATCTAGATTATTCTAGATCTAATTTTAAGAAATACACTTTGCACTTATAGATTTTAACTTTGACCCATGAAAATACAAAATATAGTCTAATGATTTAATTATTTAACAAAATTAACCTTCGAATTTGTGTTTCAAAAGGATTTTTACATAAATTCGTTCTTTGTATCTGCAAATATAAAAATCCTGTTGAACATAGTTGCATTAGACATTAGATTACCGAAAGGTTACAAATCTCTATTCCTAGATCTAGATCTAGGTCTAGAACTAAAGATGATAGAACTTCTCTTCGCAAAGATAGTTTAAAGCTTTAACACTTGAACATACTAATTATAGTCCATTCATTTCATATTTTAATCAAATTAACATTGAAATTTGTTTTCTAAAGCATTTTTACATGATTGCAACTATTATCCTATTATCGCGTAAAATAAGGTCAAGTTTCTATTTATAGCTCCATTAATGATTTCTTTTTTAACGTGAATTCGCGCATTCGCTTTACTTTAAACATTATTATTTTCTTTGTTTCTAATGCACAATATCACTGACTACATCAGCATTACGCAAATTAAGACCCGCGGACAGCGGGTAATATCTGTCTAGTTAAAATATAAAGATATCTGAGATAGCAAATATAACTAACTAGTAATGCAACAGTTCTGTTGTTAATAAAGAATACGATGAATGAATAGGAACAATATTTATGATAAGGACATGAATGAGTTGGTAAAGAAAACTATTACACTTGATGAAAGATATTGACAATAATTTCCAAGTAATTGCTGATGATAGCAATGATGGTATGTGGCATATAATCAGATTGAGTGAGGTGGACACTTCTGAGAGGTGAACAGATGACATTGGAAAAAAACAACAGCAAATCAAATTAAAAATACAAGTGTTAGCATGGATGATTTCAAAAAACTAAAAATTGCAAAAAAAATATTTTTTTTTATTTTAAGTTCAAGTGACACAGCCTCAATTCCATATTTCCCATCCTGTACCAGACAGACCATGAAAGAAGAGCACAGGTGATTGTCTGAATGGGTTAACACTAGTTAACAGAACAAACACTTCTATACTGATTGTGGCTTTACAATGATCACGTCCAAGTACCAGATACAGTCAAAGGTTAAAAGTGATGGTATTTTAATATTATAAAAAGATATTCACTAAAGTTCACACACTGACACACTTAGGTGTACAAGTAAAGAACTTGGAGTATGAGTCAAGACAACCAAAAGTGGGAAAGTCTTTATAGGGACCAATCAATCATCACTTATTATACATTTATTATAAAAAGAAGGACGTTTTTTTTTAACAACATTGATCAGAATTTCTAGTTTAACTCTGACCTTTGACTATGCTTTTAAATTTCCTATTCATTACATTCTCTATTCAAAACACAAGAGTAATAATACTTTGTATATTAGTGATAAGTGAGACTGCAAAGTTGTCTTTGATTTCAATGCAATTCTTACAAAATGACAGTTTTATAGAGAATAAAAGAATGACACACCTACCTGCAATGAACTACTATAGGACCTGAGTTTGCAGGTGTGGCCTCCTGACGCACCAACTGGGCAAACTCTAGCACATCACCTGTTGTTAAATTGGCGCTGAAGTCCCACCAGCCTGGGAGGAAGAAGTGCGTCACTTTCCTTGTTTCAGAGCCCTAAACAAAAGGTTTTGTCAACCATAAACCATCTCAGTATAACACGAATTTCTCATTCATATACCCAGGAAAAAGCTAGCAATAATGACATTAAAAGATTTCAAATTTTTACTTTCGTTTAAAAAAAAATTTAATTATAAAGAAAGTTGGAATTGAAGCCATTCAGTAGGGCACCAAGCATTTATCATGACTACATTAGTGAATCCAGCACTAAAAGAGTGTTCACTAGTCTGTTAACTATTTATAAATATTGGCAAACAAGTTTGACCCTATTGAAGAAAACAGTGTGCCAGATATGTGTGTTGGCAGAAAGAGTACATCCACCTATTTTTCAAAATAGAAGGAAAAATTAAGAATACTTTTTAAGCAAGTTGGTCTCTACTATAGATTAGTGACAGGGTTACTGCAGCGATCGGACCCCATGATGACCTGCTAACTACTGTGAAGAAACGAAAGCTAAAGATCTATGGCCATATAACAAGATCTTCGGGACTTGCCAAGACCTTCCTCCAGGGAACAGTACCAGGGAAAAGAAGAAGAGGCAGACAGAGAAAGCGGTGGGAAGACAACATAAAAGAATGGACAGGCCTACCATTGAAAGAGGTTTTAAACAGGGCAAAGGATAGAGAGGAATGGAGAAAGACGGTCTACACGTCTTGCTTGGTGCCCCAACGGTCCACCAGACTAAGGGATAGGTAACAGGTAACAGTCTCTCCAGTATTTCACTACCAATTTATAGTCTGCAGAAGACAGCTTACCAGTCCATGACTAACAGAGACTAGTCATTTAATAGAATTTGTGAAATTGTAATATTTCTGGGTTTCATGGCTAAGTGTCAAAAACTACTTGGCTACCTATTGTGGAGGCTTGAATCAGAATTGTATTTTCTTGAACACCTATAGGCAACAAGGAAACCTTCTACCAAATCCCCTCCCCCTTCCCCCACTGTTTAACAAAAGAGGATGAACCATAGCGCTCTAAGCCTGCTATAAGCATGAAAGGTGCCCTGTGTCATGCGCAGCTTGTAATGCGCATTGGGATTGCTATTCTTTTCTTTACACCATAAGTCCCGCGAGTATCTGTTTCTAAGGTGGTGCGATTTGTTGTCATTCTTGGTTTCGTCTGTGTGAGTGGGTTGATGGTGCTTTGCTGTGGCTTTGTTGTGTTGGCGCTATGGAGTTAGTGTTTGTGTTCCCCAGTTTTGGGTAAGTTGGTTATTTTACGGTCTGCTGAATGTTGTAGATCTTGAAACGTTGTATTATGGCCTATGTCAATAACGTTCGTTAAGGATTGATCCTTTATTTCATTTAGGGACTTAGGCTTGTGCTCTGGTGGAGTCAAGCTTGAAGTTGTTGAGTTTGGTCCTTGATCGTGTTTGACTATCACCCATGGTGTTGTGGTGTTGGCGTTATTAGATCTGGTAGATCTGGCACTAATGTTAAGGTGCGCTATGTTATGTGCACTACATTGATATTATATTTGTAATTGTTCAATGCAGTATTGAAATGTATTCTCTTATCATGCTTCATCATAGTTATCATTCATTAAATATTGTTTGATTTATAAACAGTGTTATCCACTGATATCCAGTTATAGTGTGCAGTGTTGTTTAAGTACTAACTTGTTATTTGTACTTAGTAGGGGTGCCTAGGCAGACGAGCCGCGGCTATACAGTAACCCCGGTGGAAATTTATTATTAGTCAGGTGAGGACCCGGCATACCCTAGACTTTTACACCTGACACCCTGCACAAAAATTTAACAAAACCTACATAAATAATGATTAGTTCTATAAGAATTCAGCCTACTTTAGCAATTTTGAAATTCCTGATGATGTATTTGTTGAGCTGTGAGAAGTTGGTCATCTCAACTATTACATTTCCATAATTGATTGGTTCCCCTAAGTTCTCTGGCCAGTATAGGGTTACTTTTGGCTGCAAAAAAAAGATTTTAGATACATAGACTACTTAGCCATAATAGTAAATGGTCCAATACACAACATCCAGAAAATATATAAGAATAAAACTTCATATGAAAAACTTGATAAATTAAGCTCAAGAAGCCATCCTTGTTTTCTCCAGAAGATTTGATTTCCATTTAATGAAACATATTTAAACCATACAATACCAAAAAACAAATTAAAAAAACTATATGAGAAGTTTATCTTACATCTGGAAAAACAACTTGAAAACAGTAATAAGTTAAAAAAAAATATGCTGGCTCTGTGTAAGTTGCAACTCAAATAAAATAAATACTGTTGTGTTTCAAAACATAATTATTCTTATAAAAATATCTTGGTATATTTTCTAGTTCTTGAAATGAACAATAAATGCCTTACTTTCCCTTGTTCCGTCAAGTCTGATAGCATGACAATAACTCGACACTTCTGCTCCCAAACCATTCTCCAGAAGTCAGGAACTGTGCTGTGCATTGGACCTTGTGTTGCTATGTACTCTCTGACAGAGTTATAGCCCTGGAGATAAACATCAAAAGAATATTATCTAGTCACTTTCATGGTCTGTGTCTTTGTATAAATTAGTAAGAGATATTTTTAAAAGAAATAAATAGCTATATCTATGAAAATGTTTTCTTCCAAGCTTTATGTACAAAACTTTTTGGCTTTATATTATTGAAACAAGCAATAAAAAAATTCAGCTACAAACAAAACAATAACAACATCAACCTAATTTTTCTATTTATATATGACACTAACAGGGATATAGTTGGCATTTATAAAATCCATCGTCTCATCATCTTCTGGTTGGACCTCAAGCTTCACTCTGCTGCTATCATCTGAAAATGGTGGACATCATCACAATTAATGATTAGGACAAGCAAAGCTTAAATTTGCAAGAGGAATAAATTAGAAGTTACCTAGCTACAAATAAAGTAAAATGTCGATGAAATGCTTGAGTGAATTTCTAAATCTTACAGCACAAAATAAATAGATATTAACTTAGAATCATTAGCTATATTGTTATTTGTGCACAAATTTTCTACAAATTAAAAAAAAACATCTTCACTAATACATAGATATGTTTTTCGTATTTTCTTAACTAATACTAAATATTTTTGATAGATGGTAGCACATTTTATTATAGGTTGCATGAGCTTGGCTTTAAATCACTAATGTTGACTGTAGAAAATAGCACCCCATCAGCTATTGTTAAAAAATAACTTTATGCTATTAATTTTTTATACAAACTTAGGACATTAAATCATGAAAAAGTATTATGAATTCTTACCCACAAAGTTACACTATATCACAAAAATCTTTTGTAAAAATTCCTAAAAATAAGGGTTTAATATAAAATTGAGTTATCTTGTAAATTGAAAAAATAATGATTTGAAAACCACATCAATAATAATAAGACTTGTCTTCGAGTCCAATAATGAGGAATGCAGTATTTCCCATGGCTACATATTTTCTACATCCAGTGCAAACAACTATTTTCATCCAATGGTTGATTTAGGTTTTCTTTTCACCATATACATTTGTCCTCGGCAATGGATTTTCTTTTGAAAGTGATTTCCAGCTGTCTCGATCGAAAAACCACATTACCAAATCAATAATAGTAATTATGGCCAATGGGCAAGTAGATGGTTGCCACCAAAAAGTTTTGGAAAGTTAAGATGTTTTGCCAATTATCTACACCTTTCCAATCTTTCCGTCTATGATGGTGGTAATGTTATTCTCTTCAAACAGCATTGGGGCAAAGGTGTAAGTTTTTATAAATAGAGTTCTAACCTTTTCTAGAGGCCACTTAAGAAGTTTTTTGTTTGTACTATTTTTTCCAATATATTCAGAGCTCAAAATCTAAAAATGTATTCTAAATCATTTTAAATTGTCCTATATCATGTTCAAAATTAGTGCTATGGCTACTCATGATCAATTGAAACCATGTCTTTTAGTTTCTAAAAAAAAAAGTTGCATAAATATTCACTTTCATTTTTAAAACAAGATGAAAAGGCCTGTTTCTATAACAAAAACTATACACGCTGTGGTAACTCTAATTTCAGTGCAAGCATCATTGTGCTCAAAATAGCTGTGGAGCCTAGACATACTGAAACTCCCTTCCTCAAATTTTTTTTCTCCTAAAAAAAAAAGAGACAAACATTCATTCAACTTCATTGGCCTCCTTCAGTCGTAGGACGACTATGGTTCATCTTGTACACTTCCTCGTGTGGCTGTGAGCCCTATTTTGGAAAGACACTCCCGTCCACAAATATTGCAGGTAAAGGTGGTCTTTGCTTCAGTGGTAGAGGAGATGGCCATTTTTTTTGCTTCGTCAGTTTTTCTTCCAGAACTGAGGCCCATGTACTTTCCCTGTCCGTAGCTTTCTTGGTCACTGTCTCTCTCCATCTGGTGCGGTCAAGAGCTATGTCTTCCCAATGGTCAGTATTGATGTTCACTGATTTGAGGTCAGGTTTTCTTACATCTATGTAATGGAGTTGGGGGAAACCAGTTTTTTTTTTTGAGCCAGTCGCGAGTTGTCCGTAGAGGATGACTTTTGGTATGCAATTGTCTTCCATTCACGGAACATGTCCAAGCCAGCGCGGCGGCATTTCCTGAGATGCTGGGAATACCTGTTTGTGCAAGGATCTCAGTATTGCACACTTTTTCTTTGCATGTGATTTTCAAATCCTATGAAGAGAAAAAAAAGACACACAAACATTCATTGAACTTACAGGGTAAAATATCCACATATCTGTTTTTCACCCTGTTGTTCTCTTTCTTGGCTTCATCACAGATATTGGGCAATCTGCTGCTCAGTTTCTTGATGTCCTGGAAGTTAAATGGAAACATTGGATCAACTTAATACAAAGCCTGATAAACTAAACAAATTTGATAATGATTGTGAAATTCTTAGTAGTTACTGTTTAATTCTTTACAAAAAAATAAAAAAATAAAGGGTGTTGAATATAAATTTTCTATATCCATATTAAATATCAAGAAAGATCTTTGTAAAAAAATATCATAGGTTGTCAACACTGCAAACTTAAGAATTCAAAATGAGATGATGACTACCCATTATTATATCGAGAGCAAACATATCTTAAAGTCTATGATTTTGTAGTATTTAAATAGTTTTTTTGGGGATGATGCATTAGTAGTCACACTTTTTAATTTGTTAAAATTTGGGAATGAAGCTTTCTCAAAGTTTGCCTAAAAATATTTTGCATGTGTTAAGGTAAAGTAAAGGTAGTCAATCTAATTAAATAGATGAGCTTTTTATAACCTGTAACATTATTAAAAATGGCTAGTAAGTTTACCTCAAACTCATCTTGGAACAATAGATTGGAGTCTTTATGTAATTTCTTGACATGATCTTTGAATTCTGTGATCCTAACTGGCCTAAATAAAGCATCAGACAAAAAAAAAAGATAAAAGAAAAGCTTTCTTAAATTTTTGCACTTTCATGTTAAAAAAATTCTGTTTCTGATTAGTAAAGTAAAAAAGTTCATTTACTTTAAATAAATCTAATGTTTAAGAACATTCATCAGACCTTTTTATGAAATTATTAAATGAATGATTTCTCAATTCAAGTGTTTTGTTGTTGCTCAACATTCCACAAACTTTAATTTACCTTCACAAAAAACAAAACAAATCCTGTTTTTCTTTTAAAATAAGTTTAGAAAAGGATATGGTAGGCTTGCTCACTTTAAAGTAAGAATACATCAATGTTTTGTTTGGTGTAATGAAAAACTGTAAGACAAATTTCCTTATGGATAACAAAGATTATTATTAATTTGTACATCAATAAGTAAATAAATAAGCTTTTCCTTGATTTAAGTAGCACATGTAGCAGAAATATCTATTTGTTGTATGCAGATGCCAATATTTTTATTATTTTAGTACATTTTTTTTTCCTCTTGGCGGGGCGCCCCCCCCCAAACCAATAAGAAAAAAACAAAAAAAAAAACACTATACTATTCAACTCCACAATGATGGTAAAAAAAAGGATGACATTGTTCTGTGATTTACCTGTGTTCCTTAATATGTTCATCCCTTTTGATTAAATCCACGTATGAACTAGAGGATGGCCTGTAGCAAGAATAAAGAGTTTGAAGATTATTAACTGTCAAAATGCTTAAGGAATACTTACTTTTTTTTGATATCCAAAACAGAAATATCGATGTGAACTAAAATATTCATGTTATTGTAATTGAAACATAAATAAATTGTTAAGATCAAAACAAACTTGTTGCCATTTCAGTTTGTTATATTGGGTGTGCACTTTAAACATATTTGTAAATATTTAGATTTCTATCTACACTAACTACATAACAACATCACCTTGCAGAATGAGGACGTCGTTTGAAGTATATGATTAGAAACACTACTGCAATGATAAGAGCCAATCCCAGGATTCCTCCAACAACACCACCGACTATTGCTGGTGTATTATTTTCTTCAGCTGTTAAGAAAAAAAGATTTAATCATTACCACAGCAACTGCAACTTCTAAGGAGAAATTTAAAAACTGTATTTTTAATGTTGTCCAAAAATATTTACATCACACAGTTTGTAGTATCTTAGCTTTTTTTTCCCAATATGTTGGCAGTATATTCTTATGGAGAGGAAATGAATCAGGGAAAAAGACCTATGTACTTGTAGTTTATTGGTCATTGATGTCGTGATAAATGGTATAGACATATTTTTGTTCATATTGATGCAACTAAGCTTTTTTTTTTCTTTCTGCGGTTACTTTATGTGTAAAAATCTTATCTTATCTTATATGTTACAGACATTACTTCAAAAAAGAAGATGATTACGTCCTACGCATCATGCATTTAGTCATGCATATTAACCAATGACCTAAGCTCTGCCAAGTCACTGGTTTTCCTGGCTAGCTCAGGCAACCCATTCCATGCTCTAATAGCACTAGGGAAGAAGGAGATTTTGTAAAAAATTAGCCCTAGCATATGGAACAAAGAATATGGCTTTAAACCTATGCACTTGTAGTTTACTGGTCATCAATGCTGTGAACACATTCGCACACTATTACAAAAATATAAAAGAAATTATCAATGATTTTACTATATGTAATATATTGCAAAAATATAAAGCTTATGGAGGCATATGTTGTAATTTACCTTTTGTTTCAAGATTTAGAGGTGAGGTATCACCACAGCCACCTCGAGTACAGACTATAATGATGACACTGTAGGAGCAAAAACAAATTCCAAAACAAAATTTACTTGAACAAGAGAAAAAGCACTTCAGAATTGGTAAAAAAAAAACATTCAAAAACAAACTGCCCTTGAAATTAAGGAAAATTCTTTTTAATCAACAAAGTGTGTAAAATTCTAAAATGGTTGCAATGAAATAAAATAAGATTTGTTATTAAAATACTAAGTACGGTTATTGGAAAATGGACTGTTTTTCATAATTTACCATATAATACAAGTAAAAAAAAAGTTTGTAAATATTTCAAAACAATGCTTTTTTTATATGTTTTTTTTTTCTTGTTCTAGGGAAACGGGTAGAGTATAAATTTCAATACATTCTTGGGAATTGTGGGTCTCAGGTTAACAGAATTAATAAATCAACATCATCATCAAACTCCAATTGAGTGAGGGCTTGAGAGGTTCAAATCCTCTCTTGCAAATACCCTAAACGGAAACCTTGCTGTTTTTCTGGTGCATGTATGTCCCCATACAGGTTGAAAATTAGTGGTTATCCAGACCTGTTGAGGCAGAGATCAGTTTTCCCAGGAGACACTGTGGGTCTAATTTTGGTCATAGCCATTCAAGATATGAGCCAACTGGAAAGCTCCCTATCCTACACTAAGTGATAATAGCTTGCTCAGGCTTGGGAAGTCTACACTCCATGGGCTTTTTGGGACTTGTCGAAACCACTTAACAACAAATGATGGAAACTAATATCCGGCTTGGTAGGTGGTGTTATCACTTCCTGGTGGGCCAAAGAGTCAGGAAAGGTGTTGCCAGTCACACCTATGTGACTCGTACCCACTGCATTATTACAAGGGTGCCATAGCATTGATTAATGTTGTGTGAAGCCATTATGAGTGTCAATATTGGGAAGCCATGGTCCAGGGCTTTACAAAGCTTGTAGTACAGGCTTTGAGTTAGTGAACACAACTATCTGTGTTGCCTTTAGAAAGTTGACTCAATGACTTTTAAGGCTTCACAGATCACCATGGCCTCCACATCATAACAGCACTATCACAAGACTCAAACTGAGTCAGAGCAAAAAAGTCAATGTATGATCCATAGCCTGCTCTTCCAGAGTCTATCGATGACGACCCATCAGTACATGTAAAAATGGCACTGGGCTTAAAGGTACTGATGGTCTCCTGTGCTAGTACTTGAAGGTTGTTAGATGAATACCTTAGTTTAGTGCTGTTAGGTTCCACTAGTTTCAAGCGTATGTCTGGGGCCATTGGGCAATACCAAGGCGGAAGGGGATGAAAACATTAAATATTTTGTCTATTGGCGGAGAGGCTAGCTTTACCAGATATTCGAGTTGCACGATGCATAAAAAGAATGGATATGTCTTCTGCATCTCCAACCATCCACTAGTTTTCTAGCTGGGAAGTATTCATCCATTCATATTTAGTAAATCTAACTGTATTAAAATCTGTAAGAATTTAATAAGCCTAAAATATTTAATTTTTGTTCATGCAGAGGACAGCTCTATTGACCATATCTGGAAATAATCTGGAAATAACAGGAAATGAAAAATGAGGGAATATCACTACCACATTGAAATAATAACAAAAGATAGGGTGAAAAATTTCTTGAAATCTAAAAGTCATATTTATCAACCTGACACCAACTCTAGCAATGAGACTGGTATGGTTTTGTGTAAGGAGAAGTAAAAAAAAAATGTGCTAAATTTGCAAACTAAAATCAATCTGGGTATTTTAAACATCATTTAGCCCCATATTGTTTCTATAAGGTTATCTCCATTGAGTCTAGAACCAAGATAAATAGTGTATCATCGGAGATAACTTATGTAATGGTGACATTGAAGGGTCCTCCATTACATAAGTTTTACAACTGGTGCCTTTAGGTCTCTTAACCTTTCACTACCTTGATTTGTCTGTCTACTTTTTCACTTTTCCCACAATTCTTCCGAGACAAATTATGTCTTCAGCTTTTGCATGTTATCTCTTTTCAGCTAATTACACAAGCCACTGCCATAGACAGGCCAATATATCAGACAATTAAAACAGACATGTTAATGCATTTGACAGACCACTGCAACCGACAGGCCACAACATCTGACAGTAATTTTGAGTTCAATTATTTTGTCTTTGTTGCTCACTGATCTCCTAGCCCAAAAGTGCTATGTTTTAGTTTTTTTTTCCTCTGTGTACTTTATATTTCTCTACAGAGGTGTACACCCATGGAATAAACAAAACTTATTGAAACATGTAAAAATAAAAAAAATCATACCTAAATTTAGTATTAGACGGTAAGGGTCCATTACAGAAAGATTCAGTACTGCCACAAGTTTCTTCACCAATGGTGTATGTATACTCATCTAATTTAAGCTCTGAAATGTATAAACACAATTTAAGGACTAGGAATTAATAAATGTTTATAAGTCAAGAAAATGTTATAAATTTAAAATTTAGTGAGAACAGTTAGCTAGAAATTTTTTCCCAAGTTTCTAGGAAAATCATTACAACTATTTTTGAGATACGTGTCCAGGTTTTTGAGTTTTGAGCCAACCCACATTCCATGAAGTTATTAGTTGAATAGAAGTATTGTAATAAGTCTAACACAATAGAAGGCAATTAAAAGTGCACACTGAACAATGATTTATAACCACACCATGAGTATGGATTTATAAATTTAATATAGAATAGCACTGGACTAGTGCTTTCTAAAAACAAAATGCACAAAATAAACAACTTATTTATGGTATCAAACTCAGAAGTAATACTACCTTGAAGTTTTTTCAGCCAATCTTTTGGTGAGGCCCTGTATCCCAACGTAAAGCCAAGTTTGCTAGATTCCAACCAAGTATGATTAAATTTTTCCACCATATCTGCTTGACGTTTTCTACGTTCTGAAATAAATAACTCACAATAATATCTTAACTAAATAACTTTAGCCTACCCAATGCTAAATAAATTAATCTACCAATGAGAGGAATTTCATAGTCTCCTTTATAAGTATTAATGCAAACATGAAATCTAGCTAAATAAAAAATCAGTTGTTCACATTATAGTACCAATAAAATCATGTAAAATAAAAAGTCATTTCATATTAATGCACAAAGAAATTATTTTTTTTTTAAATTCTTGAACATTCTTATTTCTTATGCTATTTAAAACAGAGAACCTTTTATTAAAATTTCTGAGACAAATGATCTTAAATTAACATTAATAAATTTCCTGAGAAGTTGTAAAATTAATATTCTTACTTTCCGATTTACATTTGCTGCCTGGAACATCTGCACAAATAACAAGACTGATATCAGTTAATTTCCCTTGAGCAGCATTCAACAGGGTTTTGAGGCTTAAAATAACTTTTGCTTGGGAAGTTGATAGTCCTGATCCTTGCAGCTTAATTACAATTTCAGTAATGTTTGGTGCTTAAAAAAAAGGAGAAAAAAGTTATTATTTTCAAAGAGTATAAATAGAATTAATATAATACCATGGTTTAAAGAATGGAACAAGACTTTGATAAACTAGTTAAGGATAATAATAAATACAGTTGCTTTTTTTCCTTATATATATTTCTCTAGGCAAAAGAGAACAACTATCCAGCATACAGTTTAGGCAAGGAAATCATAAAAAAAAAAAACAAAAGTGAAATGAGAACTGTAAGCAATGTCCACAAAATTAGATATTTACCTTTAGGTTCTACATAAAAAAACAGAGGTTTGGAAAATGGACTGCTGAAATCTGTATTAAACACTATTACCTAGATGATATATGAAAAAACAATTAGCTTTAACTACATTAATGCATGTAGAATAGTAGATTCTATGGTTTCAAAAGTGCAATGCCAAAAGTAATGTAGAAAAGACTATGTCAAAAAGGCATGATAGTCAATATATGCTTTTGATTTTTTCAGATTTAATATTAGGATTTAAATCCTGTTTACACCCACCCCCCTGTAGGTAGGAGGTTTGTGCTTAGCTTGGAAATAATATCAATCTTATTTCTGGGTAAAAAGAAAAAGAAAAGAAAAACAAACTTAAATGATCAATAACAAAAGGTTTAACTAAACTAACAACAAAACAAGATAACATACTCTTAATGAATAATTCTGTTCAACAATGATCTCTCGCAGCTCTTCAGTGTAATTTTGTTCACAACCTCTACTTGCCTGTATAGTTTGATTAAAGGATTTGTTGCCCTAAAAAAAGATGTTAACACAAATATTAGGAGATTAAAGAAAATATATAAATAAATCTCATTGCTACTCAGGCATGATCAATATGCACTGGTCC
The DNA here is from genome assembly GCA_021533235.1 of Biomphalaria straminea. Lineage (NCBI taxonomy): Eukaryota > Metazoa > Mollusca > Gastropoda > Planorbidae > Biomphalaria > Biomphalaria straminea. The sequence goes on along the minus strand of JADKLZ010005243.1, from coordinate 3,796,386 downwards.
AATCTACTATCATCACAGGGGTCTAGAAGGTTTCTGTCCCAACTTAAGGTACTCAGTAAGCTAAGCTTTTTAGATCTCGAAAACCTAATTCGTAGTCTTTATAAGGATAGAAACTCAAGTCCTGTGGTTAAATAGCAAAGCAGTTTATGCCGCTCGATGTAATGTATTACATGAAGTCAACTAGGTGTTACTTTTTGTTATATGAAGAGACTCTTTTAACAATACATCGACACAAAACATCAACATCATAATTTAATCTTCATGCATCGACACTATAAACACTATTTAGTTTCTATTCCTCCATTTTGGTTCTCCCCTCCTTTCAACACACATTCGCACCGTTCCACATTTACACTACAATGCGCAAGTAGGCAATGTAATTATGTTATTTCTATAAAACAAAAAAATACATTGTCAACAAAAAATACTTACATTTTCAATGTTTACTGTAAAGTTAGTTATAATTCCATTTCGAAATTTTTTATCAGGACACCTAATATGCATTGTCAGGTTAGTAGCAGTGCTTAAATCTTGTGTAACAGAAAATTGTGCTTCACCAGGAACTGTAAAAAAATATTAGAAAAATATCTATTTATTATCACATCTTACCTTATAAATTGATCAATTTCATTTTTTTTTATTTGTAGCTTTTTATTTATTATTGCTTCTGTCCTGGAGTGCTTCTAAATTAAGTGAATTTACTAAAAATGTTTTACTAGTTAAGTGTAATAATTTGTTAATGAAAAATCTCACTGAGAACTTGATTAATAATGAAGCACACTAACAGGTTGAGTGACTGTAAACTAGGTGACTACTTCATTGTTCAACTTCACCACCAGAAGATAAACACAAAGGAATGTACCTTCAATAATATGCACTACTATTATAGACTACATCTTAATAATAAGACATGATGTAATAAAATCAAATACATATTAATGTTCACCGCTCGTTTAATTATTTTTTTTAAATTCTGTTTTCTAGAATTGAGAAATCCTAAACAGAGGATGTGTAACTAGCATTACACACCAGCTATGACTGTTGATTTTTTCCCAGGCTTTACAATGATAATTATGGCCAAGAACACTTCCCTTCTTTTCTTTTTATAAATTGTATAAATGGGCCACATTGTAATGATCAACCTAACATACTTATGTAGCCAGTGAATTAGTGAATTAATGTCTCTGTTGCAACAAAATTTTACGGCTCGCTCTCTAGTTCCATTTCAGTCTCTTTCTTTTTTTTTTTCGCACTCTAAAACCCCCATTTTGTTTTATTTTAACCTGAGCATTGTAATTTCTCCAACATAGACTTTTGACTTTATTTATTTTATTGACTCGCTCTATAATGCGCCCTGAAAACATATAAACGCATTAATATTTTGGGCCTGTTAATTTAGTAGGAAACATTTTTTAAAAAATAATTTTTAATTCAGAATTTATTATATTTAAAATGCTTTATATGAAGATTGTGACCTATTGAGAAAATACACAAAATAAAATACAAAGGTTTGATTAAAAGCATGCAGTTTTTCACTAATAGCAGTCGTCAGATTTTAAATATGTCTAATCCTGTTTTTGGTGAGCACCTAGGAGTAAAAGGAACCAAAATTTAATGTGGATCTCTATGAAAGTATAAGAAATTTCTTCATTTGTATATGAGTCAGTAAGTGGTATTTTAAAAATATATAACAGATAAGTTTAGCGAATTTTAAATAGATTAATTAGATTAACATGGTCATTATTAAATTGTTTCTTTCTTTCTAAATAAAAAAAAAGGGTGTAATTATATGTATAATGTTTATTCAAAGAAGTACATGGAAAAAAAAAAGGACCATGCGGTCTATAGGGCAGATGATGTAAATGTCCTCTGTTTCTGTGGCCCACTGTTAAAAGAGGGTGTCAAGTGGACAGCATAATGACCAATCACCTTAACTAATGTCAGATACCTATTTAGAGCTGGCTGGACTGAAATGCAACGTAAAGATCCTCAAATTAAAAATACTAGTCTTCACTAGATTTGAACCAGGGAACACCAGGTTTGGAAACCAAGTGCTTTACCAGACTTTGTCACTGTTCATCTAAAGTGATAACAAGTAATGACTTTAAATGCTAGCAAGGCCTTAGCCTTTTTATTTAATAATAATAATAATAATAATAATAATAATAATCTTTATAGTCCGTAAGGAAATTTGTTTTACAATTTGTACATTATACAATCCAAAACATTATTTTTAAAAAATGTACATTCACACCAGACTCACTCACAATTCACATATGAAAAGTTTACATTTGATTGTTTCTATTTAATGATCTGATTGCCAGAGGAACAAAAGAGTTTTTGTGTCTGTTTGTCTTCGCTATCGGTGTCTTGTATCTCTTTTGTGATGGTAAAATAACAAAATCCTGACCCAAAGGACGATTTTTTATTTCTAGAATCTTTTTAGATTTCGTAAGGATGTTTGTCTCAAACAGCTGCCCTAATGGGGTTTGTTTTTTGCCAATGACTTTACCAGCAGCATTTAGGATTCTCTGGAATTTATTTTTATTCTTAGTGCTTAGATTGCCATACCAGACAGTGATATCTAAATGTAAAATATTGCCGATGTGAGCGTGATAAAACATAGCCAAAGCCTTTTAGCTAACATTAAAAGAGGACAGTTTTCTCAGTAATTGTAATCTTCGCTGCCTTTTTTGATGATATAATCTGTATATGCTGTAAAATTTAATTTATTGTCTAGGATAGTATCACGAGGGCACGGTAGCTTAGCGGTAAAGCGCTTGGCTTCCATACTGGAGGTCCCGGGTTCGAATCCTGGTGAAGACTGGGATTTTTATTTCTGGATTTTCGGGCGCCCTTGAGTCCAGCCAGCTCTAATGGGTACCTGACATTAGTTGGGGAAAAGTAAAGGCGGTTGGTCATTGTGCTGGCCACATGACACCCTCGTTAACCATAGGCCACAGAATCAGATGACCTTTACATAATCTGCAATCTAGACCACAAGGTCTGAAAGGGGAACTTTACTTTTTTTTTATTTTCCCTACTTACAATCTCTCACATGGAAACAATTATTTTGTATCATGTTCCAAAAGAACTGTTTAAGTCACTGACTAACAATCTGTTAATGACAGTAGCTGTTCAATTGTAAATAATATTACCAAATCTTACCGTTTGTTGGCGTTTGCTCATTTATAACAGTCCAATTAGACTTGCCAGCAGTGGTAAAAGCATTAACTTCTATAGTATAGTTCCAAAACGCCAACAAATCAGGAATTGTCACTATGAGAGGTTTGTTCTTGATATATGAATGACTATGATAGTTCACATCAGTATCTTAAAATAAAGAATATTGAGACATTCAAAAAAGATAAAAAGATGGTAAATAAAACAAACATTCAATTATTCGTACGTCTTTTAAACCAAAACATATAATAAGAAATTAAGGAAAGCAGCTGACATTCATTCTTTTTATCTTAAAAATTGGATACATTCTTTTCGAAAAACAAAAAAAAAAGAAAAAAAAAAGAGCTATGTATTTACAAAGCCATACCAGTTAATTAAACACTGGTTAATTTAGGCTATTCAAATCAAATTATTACCCGATCTTAGTCTACATACAGTAATTTTAATGGGGTGGAGAAGATTGCTAAATTAAAAAATAAATTATAGCTTTTATATAGCACTACCGAGCATGCTTAGAGCATGCTCAGAACGCTGTGGTCCAATCTCATTTGCAGACCAGTGGGAGAGGGTTTATTTTGGCCAAGGTTTTTCAGTGCTGCCTTTAGGCGCTCAATAAACACAACTCTGCCCAAGTTGGGTGTTGAATCCCAAGATTCCTTCATAGGTAGCCAAGCAAAGCCAAATTCAAGCCTACTTGGCTAATGCAAATGCTAATTTTTTTTTCAGCAGATGGAGCTGCAAACACTTAGATTTTATGAAACTAGATCAAGCCTCAACACTATTTTAAAACACTTGTCTGCACTGCATATAGCTTGGATTTAGTTTGAATCCTTATGTTGACTTTAACATTCAATTTGACATAATTGCTGAGTGTCTAAATGCAGCTACATTCTTCTCCCAGTTACTTCCCCTCACCCCAACCCCAAATGTCAAAAAAAAAAAAAAAAAAAAGGGATTGGATTAGAGCACAATAAGAAAGCTATAGAAGGATGCAAGCTACACAATACAAAAGTACTTTTCTAAAACACTCAAATAAAATATCCTTAAAAATATTTTAATTTAAATTTCTCTTACCATCATAATTTTCTTTACAAGTTCTTTCCACTTCAGGTGCATTCATGCAAACATTAAAATATGTTGGCCCTGTGTATTCCCCAGGTGTGATTGTAATATTCATACCAGCTTTATTCTCATTGATTCTATATGCCTTGGCATTTACACTCTCTAAATCGTAAGGTGCTATTGAATGAGACAAAACAGCAATAAATGAAATATATGTTCAAAACTATTTCAATTGGCAAGTGATGCTTATATCAATAATACTAAACTAACCTTTAAGAATAATTTAATAAAAACTTCTGATTAATTTTGGTTTTCAGCACTGCCGTATAGGGTGTTGGTTACATTGGTGGATTAAGAAGGGCATCCAAGGAAGATATGGCTTAAGGTTTCATAAGGGTGGGAGCAGTGTCTAGAAAGAGGTAGGTGTGTGGAATTTGTTCTGTTAAGGTGGTAATTTAACAGAGGTGTGTGTTCTGTTCTTAGTTGGGAAATTGTAGATTGCTCTTTGCAGGGGTGGAATTTAATACTGAGCAATAATTTAATCAAAATTGAAAACATTTCAATTTCTGATTTTTTTCAAATTTTATTTATGTTCAAGATACTTTTACAAAAACAAAATCGATACTATTTTTTTAATTTCAAATTGAACAATTAAGTTTTATGCTGAACAGAATAGTCTTTGAGCTATAGGCTCTTTTTGTAACCTATGCAATGTTGAAATAACAGAACATCTTCTAAAACTTCTCCAAACTACCAAGTAAGGAGCTTATTAAAGTTGCGATTCATCAGAGTGCAGAATACAGTTTTATAAGGCTGTCGACTGTGTTAAAAGTAAGATAGATATGTAGGGTTCAACTGGTCGAGCCATTACTCTTCTTTATTGGAATGTAGAAGATGAACATCGTAATAAACTACTTAAACAGAGAAATAGGAAAATCAATCAAAAGAAACAAAAAAAAAGACTGTGATTCAAATTACTGATCAACTATCCCTTAAACATCATCTACGCCAAAATAGAAAAAAATGTGTAGTTTTTCAAACACAGCTACTGGGAGGGGGCATGATATGGCCTAAATTGTGCCAATGTACCAAAACCCCAAAATATCATAGGTGTGGAACTCCCATGAATGGCATTGTCTTCAAATTGTACATTTTGTGAAAACAATTCCTCTCACTGCATAGTTTTTTTTTCTCATTTGTCTCCTGTGTATTATCATTGATAACACTCTCTGAAGATTGATATTAAGTCGGGGGATAAAAAAGAAATTTCACACATTTTGAGGAGCTCAGAGAAAGCAGTTTCATTACAACAGCTTGGAAAGCACTGTTCATAATGTGGCTTTCAGTGCTGATATCAAATGGTCAAACAACAGAACATTGTTGACACCAATGCCTCTTTCCTTTAGATACATGTTTACTTGTATGCTTGACAAATGGGCATCATCAATTTTTCCAAATATTCAATCTATCTAGCATTTGTCTTAGCCTTCTTTGTACAGTTTTCTTTCACCTTCAAAGCATATTTTTCTTATAATATTACAGGGTTTTTCGCTGGTTAGAAGACGCTCTAAATCAATTTGCAACGTACAAGTACAATAAAAAACAACACAATTCGATTAAAAGGTTATATGCCATTACAGTAAACAACGGTTAAATGCCAGACAATTTCATTTTAGGCACATGCCAGCCAGCTAGAGGACATGACCCTGAAAAGGAGGACATGGCCTCCTTTTGCCAGACGTTCAGTAAGCCTATGCACTATATTTTAACAGACAGAAATGCATAGAAGCAAAAGGTTAGACACCCCTGCCTTAGTCTGTTGGGGCACCAGACAAGATCTTTTGACTGTCTACCCCTGCCTTAGTCTGTTGGGGCACCATGCAAGATCTGTTGACTGTCTTTCTCCAGTCCTCTCTGCCTTTTGCCTTGGATAGAGCCTCTTTCAATGACAGGGCTGTCCATTCTTTTATGTTGTCTTCTCATCACTTTCTCTATCTGCCTTTTCTTCTTTTTCCTGTTACTGTTCCCTGACAGAGTGTCTTTGTGAGTCCTGAGGAACTTTTAATATGAACATGGAGTTTTAGTTTGCATTTTCGACAGTAGTTAGAAGTCATTATAGGGTCCAATTGCTGTACTAATCCTGTTTCTAACCTCTATGTTTATGATGTCCTTGTAAGTAATACCTAATATCATTCTGTAGCATCTCAATTCCATTGCTTAGATCCTCCTCTCTAATTGTGCAGTCAGTGGTCCAAGATTCACAAGCATTAAAGAATGTGGCCATGATCAGGAAGTGCATCAGTCTGCTTTTAGTGTCAAGGGCCAAGCCTTTGTCTTTCCCTATTTTTTAAGTTTTGCAAGTGCTGTTGTGGACAGTGAATTCTGGTCAGTAGCTTAGGTTTTATTGCTTCTTCTGAGAGGATAGCTCTGAGGTATTTGCACCTTTTCACCCCAAATACTGATGTCATAATTAGAGTTTTGTCTATTGGCATCACCAGGTCAGCTCGTTCTTCTGTCCCTGCTACACCATCTACGTCATTCCCAAAGTTAGTAAGTTTTCTTTCTCCAATGCTTATGGTACAGTACAGTTTAAAACTTGAAAATACTAAATTTAGAAAATGGTTTCATTATTTTCTTTTATTTTTTTCAAAATAGAAAATGATCTACAAAGAAAAAGTTTGGGTAACAGCTATCTAGAGTTTGTTAGGTACTCAATTGATAGTTTTAGTTATTTAGCGACGCACCATAGAAGACGCATATTGAACGGTACTAGTGACGCTTGGGATATTTTGGGTTAGAGACTAGAAAAGCAGTTAACTATAGAATCTCTAGGGTATAGACGTGTATATTCTTATGGAGACTTTGACTGCGGCCTTATTATCGTTATTAAATATTTTATGAACAGTTCTTCAGAGTTACCACATCTCTTCACTAGTTATAATTGATGTTTTGTTTATTCTGTATTGTGAGCAATACAGCTGGGAACAAGGAGCACTGGATAGAGAGCATAAGAGAAGGGTCTCAGATTGCAGATGCCATACACAACAGAGGCAGAAAGAAGGCTGAAAATGCAGCTGCGCCTGGTGATTTTATATGCCCAACCTGCAGCCGCAGCTGTGTATCAAGGATTGGCCTCTTTAGCCACACAAGAAGTTGCAAGGGGAAAAGATCCTCTCTTGAGACGTAAAATGCCACAGAGATTGTGAGCAACTACATTGAGTACACCCTACCATGAAAATCCAAACGCCTGCAGAGCAATTGGTTTAACATAGTAATTCATGTTAAAGTTGATTCCAAGCCTGAACAAGATCATCACAAGTTAAATGAGTAATAAAGACTTCCAGTTGATTGCTTTCTATTGATAAGATGCTTCAATAGATTTTGAAATTTCAAAAACAACAGGCTGCCTTGCAAACACACAATTATTATTAACTGCTTCTTGTTTTTTTTTTTCTTTTTTTTTTGGTTATAATAATTATCTACAATAAGTAAGTATATATCTCATATAAATAAATTAAAAACAAATATGTACCTGCTTCCATTGTTGTGAAATTATTACTTATAGGCGATCCAATACCAGCTTCATTGATGGCAGATACATTATATGTGTAATTTCTGTAAGGCCTCAAGTTAGTAATAAGAATATCAATATTCTTAAGATCTGTTGAATTACGACTGAGTTCTGTAACATTTGGACAATGAGAGCCTGGATCTGTGTATGCCTAAAAATGCATTAAAAGATTAAATGAATAACTTGTTATGATTAGGATGTATAGACATAAAAATGTATGGGTTAGGTGACAGTTAATGTGGATCTAAGTATAAACTTAATTGTGGTGCTTTCATTGCAGCTATTTACATAAACATACTCTTGTCTCAGTGAAAGGAAAAATCTATGTGAGAATCCTTCTAGACTGATGGTCAATTCCGTAGTCTATGTGGTTTTCATGCAGGTAGGGGTACATCAGAAGACCTAAATAGCCTGCCATCAGACAACAGCTTTGTCTGCATGAGAAGCGTGACAAAATGTTAATGTAATCCTGTGAAACACTGCAATCATCCTTAATCTTTGGAATCAAAGACATTGCCACTAAAGAGGTACATAAGACTTGATTTTTTACTTTGAAGAGGTACATCAGACTTGATTTTTGACTCAGTGCAGGAAAAATGCTTCCATCAAAGGTACTTTCACTGGTAAGACTACCTTACAAATGACAGTGTTCTACTAAAGGCTGGTTTGGACAATAATGAGACACTACTTTATGTTTGACAGCTTCACTGTTTGCAGTATGGTTTAGTATTGTCTTACGCTAAGGCGCTCAATTGTAGTCTAATTGAATGTCCTTTTGATTGGGCCAATACAAATTATCTTATCTATAAAAGGCAAACTATTTCTATTCTATGGATAGTTTAACTTGTTACTATAGGCAGTCTTGTATTTATTGTCTTTTTTTTTTTTGAGTTGGTACATATATTGAATTATAAATGATTGTATGTCTTCTGCTATGATGACATTTATATTTTCTGAGATACAAATGACTTTCTTCTATCTTCTCTTATCTTCTTATCTTATATAATACAGACGTTACTTCAAAAAAGAAGATGATTACGGCCTACGCGTCATGCATTCAGTCATGCATATTTACCAGTGACTTAAATTCTGCCAAGTCGCTGGTTTTCCTGGCTAGCTCAGGCAAACCATTCCATGCTCTAATGGCACTAGGGAAGAAAGAGCATTTGTACAGATTTGTCCTAGCATACGGGACGAGGAATGTGCCCTTATCTTTGTGTCTTTCTGAGTATTTTATTAAGTTTTGTTTTTGTATTTGGAGATTATGGTTCAGTGTTTTGTGTATAATTGCTACTTTACTCTTAAGTCTTCTATCCTGAAGGCTTTCTAAATTTAGTGATTTTACTAAAGGTGTTACTCTAGTGAAATGTGAATATTCGTTTGTTATGAATCGCACTGCTCTATTTTGTGTCTGTTCTAGTTTCTTAATGTTTTCTTGAATTGAGGGGTCCCAAACAGAGGATGCATATTCTATTATTGGCCTAACCAAGGTTAAATAGCATTTTAGTTTTATGTCCTTTTTGGATTTATAGAAATTTCTTTTAATAAACCCTAATGCTTTGTTTGATTTTTTTATAGTTTCATCAATATGGGGATTCCATGACAGTTTTTCATTTATTATAACACCTAGGTATTTTGCGTTTTTAGTCTGTGTTACTGGTTTACCATGAATAAGATAAGTGGAATTAATTTGTTTTAGTTTTTTTGTTACTCTTAAAAACTGACATTTTTCTGGGCTGAAAGACATGCTCCAATTTGATTCCCATTTCTGTAATTCATCTAATTCTCTTTGTAAAATTTCTGTGTCTTGTGTTCTTTTTATTGTCCTATATATTATGCAATCATCTGCAAATAATCTAACTTTTGTTCCTGAACTAATGCAATTTGGTAAATCGTTTATGTAAATTAGAAATAGTAGTGGACCTAAGACTGTTCCTTGTGGTACACCTGAGTTTACTGTTATTGGTGTTGATTTAGAACCATCTATTATTACAGTTTGTTCTCTTCCTATCAGAAAATCTTTAATCCACTGATGCAATGGACCATCAATACCAAAATATTTTAATTTTTTAAGCAAACTATGGTGAACTTTGTCAAAAGCTTTGGAAAAGTCTAGTAAGATAGCATCTATTTGTTCACTATTATCTAAACCTTTTGAAAAGTCATCAATTCCATTCCATATTAGCTGTGTTTCACATGATCTATGTTTCCTAAAGCCATGTTGGTATGGAGTAAGGACATTATGTTTATCTAAGTGGTTTATGATGTTGCTACATATTATGTGTTCTAGGATTTTACATGTGATGCTGGTAAGTGATACTGGTCTGTAGTTTCCTGGGTCAGATTTTTCTCCTTTTTTAAATAGAGGTGTGACATTAGCTTCTTTCCAGTCCCTTGGTACTCTGCCCTGGTTAAGAGATGCCTGAAAAAGTATTTTGAACACAGGTGCTAGTTCTTTGCTTAGTTCCTTGAGTAATCTAGCTGGAATACCATCAGGTCCCGACGCTTTATTCGGCCTATATTGTCTACTTGGTTTAAATTAATTGATATGTCTTTGTCTCCTGGGGCTGAGAATGCTGATGCAAAGTATTTGTTTAGGATGTTAGCTTTAGTTTCATTCATTATCGTTATGCGTTAAGTTGTTTTCTCCTTTTAATGGCGCTATGCCAGTTGTTTCCATTTTCTTAGACTTAATGTATGACCATAGGTTTTTGTTGTTATCTTTAGATATTACATTGTTTATGTACTCATTCTGCAGCTGTCTGCTTACTTTTTGGGTTAGGTGCTTAATTTTTAAGTACTTTTTATAAACTCTTTCTGCCTTAGTTTCTTTAAATTTTCTATATAGATTTTCCTTCTGTTTACAAAGCTTCTTTAATCTATTAATAAACCAGCATTTATTTATTTTATTTGATGTGTATTTAGTGGGTATGTGATTTTCTATAATGTTTTTAAGATTGTTTTTTTATGAAATTCCAGAGGTCATCAATTGGTTGGTTAATGTCTTTTTCTGATAAGAATGTTTGTTGAAAGTTAAATGTAGCTTGGTGTAATTGTGTTAGGTTACATTTGTTCCAGAGTAAGATTTTTCTTTTGGGTTTAATATTGGCTACTGCTTTTATCTGACTGCGTATTTTAATGATCTCATGGTCTGATAGACCAGGGATAATATCATAGTCTACTACTAATCCAGGTCTGTTGGTTAAGAATAGATCTAATGTATTGTTTAGTCTAGTTGTTTTTTTTTAGCTATGTGATTTTCAACTTTGAAGAATTAGAGACTCTTTCAGTGGTCTTGACCCCAAAAAATATTACATAGTGATAAAAATTATAAGTATATAACTGGTAACAGATCATGGCCTTAATGGTCCAACAAACTAAGGAAAGTTACTGCTCTTTGCTACATCGTAACATCTATCAAGCTAATAATATAATATGATAACAAATCATTCCTTTCTTTGTAGTCATGTCATCAACTTACACATTTTTCAAAAAAGACTCATTACCATTTTGGGTATTATGCATTGCTTAAGCATTGGGAAGCATGTTTTTTTTCTTCTGAAACCTTGGAATCCAATAATGTATTTTGCAAAGGACCTGAGTTTAGTGATTCATTTTTTGAAAGTTAATTACATTAAGAATCTGCTCATTTACTTTCACTGATTGATATGACAAGAAATAATTTAATTCAAGAGATATCTTGCAGTTCATCTGATGTAAATAAACAAACTCCTTTCACTAATATATATTTTTTTTTACTTTAAATTTCTTGTTGGCTCAAATAGCTTCACTTCTTATGGATAAGTTTGAAAAAAAAATCAGTTGCAACACAAATGGTAACCCACAAAACATCACTTACTTGACCTCAGTTAATATTTTTTTTAAAACTCTTATTGAGGCTTAGCATAAAATTTGTTTGTTAATGATACTTACACAGTCTGTACATTTTATCTTGTAAGAATTCACACATGTTTCATTAGAAAAAACTTCCACAATATAGCCATTAATTTTTCCATTTGGACTCTCTGGGGACTCCCAAGCTATTGACACACTTGTAGATCTCAAATCTGTAAGTCTATCTGAGGATACGGGACCACTTTCTGCGAAAGAGAATTTAAATATCTAACATGAGCCACTTTAAATATTTATCACACTGCTTTATAAAGCTAATAAAACTCACTCTGTCTGTATGTATGTCTACTGTCTGATAGAACACATTATTTCTTCCATAGAAATCTCTAACCAAAGTGAAACTTTGCACAACTATTCTTTGGCAAAGACAATACATGAATCAATAAAAAATTAATTCATTAGCCAAATAATTACTGGTTATTAATTACTTTGTTTGATACCAACAAGGGAAATAAATCCTTCATACAATGGTTGAATTAGTATAATTTTGTCCCTTTAAATAATAGAACAACTTAATTTTTCCTCACACAATCTCTGATAAAGTTGAAACTTAAAACGATTATTCATTGTACCTACCAAAACATTAGTCAATGAAAAAATTAACCAATTAGCCATTTAATTAGTACTAATTAATTATTTTTCTAGATATCAAAAATGAAAATAATTTCTCCATTATGGAGAAATAAAGTTGTAAGTGTGGAGTTATTCCTCTTATATAAGTATAGTTTTTTTTACTCTGACTCCCTAATGATGCTCTCATTTTACCCATCTATAGTGCTCAGATCAAGGCTGGCAACGTCTTCTTTTCTTTTCAACCATTTTTGTTTTTAATTGCTTAAAACATCTTGAATAGTTTCCCTTTGCTAAATATCTGGAATGTCCTTCTATTAATGTGTTTTTACATACACAGAGATGCCTACATGCCAAAATGGAAATGCGTATTCCCAGACCTGGAAATGCATATTTTGAGGGGCAAATGCATATTTTCCCAAAATATTATGAAATTAACTCAGGAAAGAATAAAAATCATTTAAGCCAGTGTTATACACAAAATACAGCAATCCTAAAGTTAATACATTGTACATTTGTCAAAATGTGTACACTTTTATCATAGACTCTTCTAGAGAACGTTAGAATGATACCGTTCTTGTCACTTGACAATAATTTTTATGATCAAAATGCCTATAGTCCAGGGGTGGGCAAATTTCGGCCCGCGGGCCACATGCGGCCCGCCAAAGTGTTTTATGCTGCCCGCGAAAGCCTAAATAAATCATTGTAAATATCTAGAGACATTATTGAAACTTTTGATTCTTATCATTTGTAATGAAGAGGCTAAAGAAACATTGTCTCCATACGTCTTTCTAAAGAGTTATGAAAAAAAAATTAAGATTATATTCAATAGCCATACTATATAAATTTAGTAAAAGACATAGATCTAAGTCCTGGCCAATATTTATTCAATGCTATGGAGAACTGTGTTGAAAGAGTTGGGTTGGCTTGTACAAGATGACAAGGGTAACAACTAAAGGAGCTTAAACTGGGAAAAACAACTATTTTAATAAAATAAAGAAAATATCCTAACCATAAACTAGTAACTGGAAAGTTTACACAAAGCTACATAAAATTCACAATAATTGTGGGGTGAGATGCTCGCAACATTTATATGCTCATTGGGCCGCCCCTAGGCATAGTCAAAGTATGATGCTGCTAAGATCCATGATTGTTAAATGGCTCACACAGGAACTACAGTTTGATATTACAGAAAAGGAATAGCAAAACTTGTAATCAATGTTATTGTTCGAAGTACATTACGTCTTACATAAATTGCATTTTTTTCCCTTTATTTTGTATATTTTTATTTTATTCGGGGCCACCAAATTCACTTCGCCTATAGCCTCCAATTCTAAAAAGGCCGGTCCCGACTGGCAGTTCTCAAAAGTATGTGAAGATTTGGAATTAAAACATTCTGATGTTTTGTAACATAGTTGTATTCACTGTCCAATCATTAGATCAATATGGAATTTAAAGGAATAAATTGTTAGGTTTCTTGATGGACATTGACTGTGACCTTTCTTTTCTAATGAAGAGTTGAAGACAAACTTCGTGTGTATCATCGGAAGCATTGTAATTTTTTGTTTGTACATAAAATGTATATGTATCTTAAATCTTTTCAAACAAAGCATATATATATATATATATATATATATATATGCAGCCCGCCTAGTCCCCAAATTTCATTAATGCGGCCCTCGGTTGAAAAAGGTTGCCCACCCCTGCTATAGTCTATTCCACATTCCATAATAGTGGCAATAAATTTCATTAAAAAGAATGGGAATTTTTGTTACAAGTGAAATGAGACTTACACCTGATGTAATGGTTTGCTTAGCTGGATCAGTGACATCTAGTTCTATAATATAATTTTTGTTTAAAGGCAATTTCTTTACACTGGAAATATTTTATCACTTTTTTAAAGAATTCATTTTTTTTTCTTTCAGACCAATGTTAGTGTCACATATGCAATTCTAAGTTTATCTATGTATTTCATAATTTAGTAAAAACACTTATACAAATATGAAATCTGGGTTTTTAACAGTACCTCAGGAATAACCTGGCAGCTATTTTTAGTTTGTTCCAGAAATTTTAGCCACATGCTTTGCACACGTCTAAATTCAAATCTGATTGGTTGTTTTGAATAAAAGAACATTTTCGAAAGGCGGGCAAAAAGCGTAGGTCTATTCAGTCGGGCTTGGAACTAGCTATGAGTTAGTCGCATTTGTAGATCTAATATTTTTACATAAGAAGTATGCATTTGTTCAACAACAAGTTTTATTAATGTTTATTTGTACATAGCTGTACTTATGTTGGATTTAAATAAAGGTTCCTGTATTTAATTATCAAAGCATTTACTCAGTTGAATCCTAGATCGTCATTGTCAATATTATTATTCAAAAATATAATACAATCCCCGGCATCACTCTCTTCAAATATTGTGATATCATACAACACAAGGAAAAGAGAAAGTGACAGTTAGCAATGAAAGTTTTGCCATTCTCTACAGTCAGTAATAACAAACATTTTTAAAGATTTTAAATTTTAATCCTAATAAGTTACTGAATTTGTTTAAATATAAAAGTAGGGACCCAAAACCGATTTTTTAAAATGGTCACGCAGCTTATTTTGTAATTTATTTGGATAGAACTCGTGATTCTAAGACCGAGGATACCTAATTTATATACGTAGCATAAATATTAAGAAAGTTACAAATTTTTAAAAACGCGTTTTTTTCTATATTTTTTTTGGTCTTCCAAACCCGTGTTTTTGAAGGACATTTAAAGAGAAACTATAATGCCCCCAGAGATGAAACTTAGTAAAAACATTCATGTGCACACAGAGAACATGCATAATTTTTTTCAAGCTTGTCAAAAAATTATTTGAGTTTATTTACTTGTGCCGAATGTTGCATTTTATCATTTTTGGCATTTTTCAAAAAGGGAGGTAAAAAACACAAAAAATTTGCATTTTTAAAATTTTGTAACAAAAAAGCTATAAATGCTACATGAATGTACTATATGTCAAAATGAGGGGAATGTATAGATCTACAAGAATAAACTAATATAAATAATATTTTATTTCAATATTTTGCTGTACTTATACAATAATATGCAATGGTTTACTAAAACTCTAAAATAAGCTAAACTTTAATGAGCTAAAAATATGACACCAGTATAGCAATAAGAACAAGTTACAGATCATATTTTAGATAATTCTCTCTTCTTCCATAATAATATTGAAAAACATATATTTATTTATAGGGACCTGTGTAATTGTATTGCGAACCAATGATGGTAAAAAAAGACATACAGTCCATACATTTACTTAGATTTCTTGACATAATAATCTATAAAGCCATTTAGCTGAATGCTATTCAATTATTTCTTATTGAATCTTTAAACTCTATAAGCTGATTTGATAAACTGAAAATCAGAACTCAATTTGTGTGCAGAAATAATTTTAAACAAGGCTTTTTTATATCTGCAATGTAATGACCAGTAAATTCTTTTCATTAAAGCTCAACTATTCTAAACACATAATTTTTGGCATATTCACTGTCTAAACAAAGAATTCTACATGAAAATATAGGATATCAATTGTAATTCCCCAGGCTACTGATTTTACCATAGAAACACATATATTTGTCATTATTTTCATTATCTTTATGTAGCAAATTTACACTGATTAGGTTGCATGAACTAGAAATATAGTATCAAGCTTGAACTTTTTGTAAAAAAAATTCACAAATTTTTAACCAAAATTAACTCCTTCAAAGTATATTTTAAATTTAAATAGATTTAATATAAAAATATTAATACATCCCAATGCCAATGTGCTGTTATTAGGCCTACAATCTCAGCTATCAAGCTGTGAGAAGTTTGCCTATCAAAAAAAGAGAAACATTAGTATTTATAATACTTGCATCAGAGCAAGTATCTCAATGACATGTTGATCAAAATAGAAAGATTCATTTTAGTTAGCTACTTTCCATATATTCTTCTCAATGTAAGATTTCATTATGATTTTAACTTTCAACACATCCAGCTTAGTCACTTTTTTCCTTCAACATTATCAACCTTATAGACTTTTATGTAGCCTAAATCTTTTAGATGTCAAAGTTTCACAACTTTTTTTCTTAAAAAAATATTAAAGTTTTTAAAATAGTTTATGCAGCTATAACTATACTTTCTGAAAAATAATATAATAACTAGGTCATAAGTTTATCATTGCTTTATTGGAAAATACTGTCTTGTAAAGCATCAATAATTAGTAGGCCCTATAAATGAGAGGTCTTAAAAATATGTTCATATAAAACCTACTCATCTACTGATCTTAAGTTCATTACAGCATTACAATCCATTTTTAATTTAATAAGAATTAAAATGAATTAAAAATAATATGAATATGAATTAATTTTTGTTGTTTTTTTTGTGTGGATATTTTGTTAATTGAAGACTACAAAACAGGTTAATAGTGATATTGAGAATTTTGAACTGAGATCAGTAGTCTAAATATAATACCTATCCTATTGACTTAGGGCTACTTCATTGATAATAAAAGAAGATCTTTTATTGCAACTAGAGACTATAAAACATAAACACATATAGATATCTTTCTAGATATTAAAAATTCTTTTCTTGGACCTGTCTAAGCTATTAAATTAAAATACTAATATAGCCTAGAGGTTTTATTCTTGAAATGGGAATTATTTTTTTATTTAAATGCAGTTAGTTACTAATCAGAGTCTATATCTATTATATTAGACCTAGGAAAACAATGGGCTTAAAAGAGATTCTAGGGAAAAGGACGTAGAGGAGTGGACAAAGACGTACAGTCATATAGATAATGTGCGGTGCCTCAACGATTCGTCAGACTAAGGGATAGTTCACAGTGAAGTAGTGTATGATGAGCTAATAAAATCATCGAAAACATATTTCAAATCTAAAAATGACATCTAGATCTATATAGACAATTAGACTTAGATCTTGATATATATATCATATGTATTATAATGTAGATCTAAATAGCCTGCCATATAAGCTATTATGCCTAAGATTTAAGATGGTTTCTTTTTAAAGAAGCTATTTGGTTTAAAGTTTTAACGAATAATGTGAACGACCCTAATTCCAGATGTCTAGAACAAGATTAGATCTAGATTCTAGACCAAGATCTAGATCTAGGACTAGTCTCTATCTATATATATATTTTATGGATAAGTCAAAACTCTCGTAGTCGTAGGCCTACGTACTCTAGATCTAATTTGAAGTCCCTAGGTCTAGAACACGAGAAATAGGTCTAAGTCTAGTTGAATACTTTATTTTTATGTAATGATGTCAATAGATTTAATTTAGTCTTATATTTTATCTATTTTGTATATTTAATATAGATATAGATCTAGTTAAAAGACCAGATCTACTCTATATTAGAATAGCTTCATTCGATGCCACAATTTGTTGATATTAGCAACGGATATGTGATGCGTTTCTATACATTTATTACAATTATAATTATTTATTAAATATCTTGAACCATTACTTTTTTATGAACTGTAAATCCTCCTCTTTAATTTGTATCAATCACTTTTACATAATACGTTTAAAAAAAAAATAGGTTTACTATCGAAGACATGACCCCTTAGAAACAAAAAATACTTACATATTTGTTACACATTAACATTTCATTAACGTAGGGATATAAATTATTTTTTTTAATTCGGAATAATAGAAGGTAAAAAACTAATAAATCTCTAATGGTTAACATCTTATTGACCCATTTTAGGCATTTTTCTTACAAATTATACGATTTAGATTTAATAAAAATAATTTTTCTATAACGACTCATGTGTTGCTAAGGAGCATATTTGCACATTATAGCAGACTACGCACACAGGCGAAATCGCTATTTTATGCGTCTTGTTCAGCTTAAAATGGGGAGCATGTCAACGCTTGTTTTTTAAATAAAATTTACACACTCTTAAAGAAAAATAGACGGGCTTTTCAATGGTGACATTAACTAAACGATTACATGTCTTTATCGTAAAGAAATTCCATTTTGTTTTTTATTTTTTAAATGTCTTTATATAAAAACAATGTTAATCAATTAGTTATTGACACCATTGTAAAGCTCGTTCATTTTTCTATAAAATACATACGTTCAAAAAAATTATTCATTTTACGAAAAAACAAACAAGGTATAAAACGATCACAGCCGCTAGCACGATTATTCGGCACGGTGATGTTACGCGTAAAGGATTATCACCCTTATTTTGTAACCTACAGGAAAAACGTTATACATATTATTAAAGGGCTTAAAATAACCTTTCTAATGGTACCATTTTAACTATAATCGGATATTTCTACTTAAAGATATGGCAGGGTGAAAAACGCCTAAATCTAAAAAAATGTTACGCAATTTTTTGAAAAGTGCGATTTTTGCTTCGGTTTTGGGTCCCTAATAAAAGCTGAGGCTATTTAATTTGCTGAATAGCTGTTAAAATTAAGCTATGTGTTCTGGAGTCTGATGCTTGAAATTGTTCTATACTATCTAGATCTAAATCTAGAATAATCTAGATCTAAATCTAGAATAATCTAGATCTATTTAGATCTACATCTTAATTCTAAATCTAGATTTACATAAATTCTATTACAGGTGCCTGACATCGTAAAATATCTCTAGTTCTAGATCAAGTCTAGATGAATTAGAACTAATCAATCAACTCCCAATCAGTTTGAAGACTTCATATAAATTGACACACTAAAAGGAACTTTGTTCTATTTAGACCATAAAATCCAGTAAACATTTAAATCTTCGCACGCGCTAAAAGTGCCACAATCTCGTGGTAGATCTAATAAGAATAGCCAATTCTGCATTGATTTATATAATAATTTTTCTTTTTCGCTTTAAAGGGAAACTGCATATTTTCAGATAATAAACCGTACTTGCGTATTTTCGTGTCCATTAACACACAAAATACACAAAAGCTCTATTTTTTCACAGATTGATGTTATGGATACTGATATGGGATAATGAGCTCATGACAATAATTTTATGTTTTTTAAATGGTTTTCTCATGAAGTTAGGTGGAAACATGAATAAACATAGTAAATAAAGATTTTTGTTTACTTTGGATCATAAAATATTTCCTAGATATTATCTATATCTAGAGCTGTTGACCTGTTCAAAGCAGTTTATTCTCCTTTTTCAATAGTAGTGACATGGATAATTAGCTCAAAATTTTCAATTAAATATTATAACATTATTATTAAAAACAAATTTTTGTTTTATATAAATTACTTTATGCTATATGAAAAGAGCATGCCTTCCCCATTAATTCTATACCAATTATATCTTTCTGTATCGTTTTCTTAAAAAAAAACAACAACACACAAGTTATACATTTAATCAAAACATATTTCGCACTCTAAAAGGGCGAAAACATTAATTCCATCCAAATATGGAAAAGAATCCAATAGTTAAAAAAGGATTATTTTTTTATTTCTTGTTTTTTTTTTTTAGTTCATTCAATGCAAAAATACTTCTGGATATCTAAATTTAAAACTGTTTAAAACATTATACTTACTTGTTGCACTGGTTGAAAAAATGCCTTCAGTTGGGTCACTTAGTGTTCCATTTCCATTTATAGCATGAAGAGTATAACTGTATGATTGCCCAGGAATGAGTCCGCTTATTATAAATGTATTCATTGTTGAAACATTGTTGTAAATCTCAACATTGGTTTTATTTTTAACACTAAGTTTGTATTGTGCAATATTGCCAAGTGATGCACCAAAAGAAATTTCATACATGTCACTGTTATTTATTTGTTTGACCTGGTTAATCTTTCCTGGTTGTGAAGGATCTAAAAGTACAAAAAAAAATTTCCTTTAAAAATTTTTTTTAAAGAAATATGTCCAGGTGGATACAAATTACAATATAAATTTAAGAAAAATATCAATGTTTTAGAAAAAAAAAGTTTATGATTCAGTACTTCTTATCCTTAGTATCTGCACTTTGATTAAATCAATAGCAAAGAACATTCAATATTAAATGTTCCTGATAAGCAGTCATTTAATTAAAAGTATAAACAGTCATCCCTCATTACTACACGGTTCATTTATCGCTGCCTCAGTTCATCAAAAATTGTTCATAAAATTCAAAATTGATTATTTATGGCTCCAAATTTACCAACACACCAGCAGAAGGCAGGGAGTGCCCACACAAATCAAAATCCACACCACTGATTTGTTGCTAGCATCCCTCTATTTGATATCCATTTCCACTAGGGAATCCCGCAAGCTGATTAGCCTAGACATATTCCCTCCAACTTTGCTCTCATACAAAGTGAAGACAAGCGTACTCATTCAAATTAATCCTTGAGTGATGCTTAGCCTTAATGTGTGCTTATTTTTACTGTTATCTTATCCTTGAAAATGGCTGCTAGACATCCTCCATCCTTGAGTGAACCCAAGAAGAAAAGTGATAGCATGCTGAAGGCAGGCCAAAGCTATGCATCTATTGCAAAGCATTATGGATTAAACATGAAAGAAGATGAAGTGAATAAAATAAAACTGCCTCAGTGAGTTGTGACTTCTTGTAATATTTTACACTTTTTGAATGTAAGTTATTCATACTATTAATATTTTATTTACGTTTGAAACTATGAACCTATGTGCAGTACTATACATATGAAAAAAATACAGTTATAATAAAACATCAAAGCAACAAATCTCTCTTATTCTATCTTGGTCTCGCACTAATAAACTGAGCCAATCTGGGGCAGAAAAACAATACATGTTTGTTTGTGAAATGTCTACATGATCTGGTGTTTCTTCAGATTTGAAGATAATTACATTCTTATCTGAACATTTCTGCAGGATGAAGGAGGATGGCAGCAGGTAGTATTCAAACCAAGTACCATTGTTGCCAATGAGCAACAGTCTAGAGCACATACCTCATGACAAGGCAAACAACCAATAATTAATCATTTGTGAGTAGGTATCAAAAGCTTCTCATGTTAGAATTAATATTAGTAATACTTACTTGTCCAAATAACTCCAATAGTTACACTGACTGGAGAATAGGTAAAATCACTGTTTTCTGGAGGTATAGAAGTTATAATAAAGCTGTACTTTGTTCCTGGTATAAGTCCTGATATAATGCCTCCTGTTTCATTAGCTGATAAATTCACACTTGAATAGTTAGTATTAAATTTAACCCCAGTAAGATTAGTTGCAGCTACTGTCCAGCTTAAACTGATTGTATCTGTAGTTACTGAAATGATGGTTGGATTCAACACTTTTAAACCATTACCTGAAACATAAATAAAATAAACCAAATAAAATCAGGGTTGAAAAGTTACTTTATAATTGCTTAGTTAGCACTAATGACTATATTCCAAAAGAAAACAATGCCTCTGTGCTATACCTGATGGTTAAAGTATCTTTCAACAACCATACACCTCTGCCATTCTTGAAGCCAACCCAGATCTACCAAGAACAAATCCATTAGACTGATGTAACAGTCAGGTTTCCCTTAATTAAGCAACATAAGCCTGAACTGGCAAGTATTATGATCCTGACCCAAACTTTACAATTAAAGCTATAATTACTATCATCATGCAAAATGCCCAAGAGATTTTAGTATGATGACATGTTCACAAATAGTAGCATCATTAGAAAAAAACATTAAATTTCAAGAAATTGAAGGACTGAAAATTAAAACTAGTGATTATACATAAAAATGTGAATAGAACTTAGAAATGTAAAAGAAAAAATTGATGCTGAGAAAGACAATAAATAAAATACACTTTTTTTTTCTTTATGCCAGGACTAACACCTGTTGAGAGCCTGTTAGCGGTGTTGCAATTTAAACTGTAATGAACCAAACCACCAACGAAGGCCGAACAATAATATAGTAAGTCGACGCTGCTTCAACGATAAACCAACTTTAATACTCAAGAAGGGACCCGTCGTTGTCGTCCTATTATAGATTATAGCATCTTGTCTTCTATCTCAAAAGCGACTTGTTTTGATAGCGTCAATCTCTTCTCTGCTTGTTTTTAATCTAACCTATTGTCACTTCCGTCACTAATGAAAAACTTATCCTAATTATCCCCGAAATAAATCTACACTCTAATCATGTCATAACACACCATTAAGAACTTCTACAATCTTAAGTTATTCAAGTAAAAGTACTATATTTACAAATGAAAATATTTATAAAAATAATGTTTTTTTTTCATGAAACAAGGTTATCTTTTATAAGACAATATAGTTTTTAAAAATGTATGTCTCTTTAACTGAAAAATCATATCTTTTTGTAATTTGAGAGGATGTACTTGAAATTTGTGCTTTAAAAGTAGTAGTAGTTATAATTACGAGTCTTTTTTTTTCTTCTAAATATGTATAAACTGTGGCTGAGTGATGAAACACCTGGCTTCCAGGGGGTCTCACGTTTTAATTTCAGCAAATTATTTCAGTAATTATTTACTGATTATTTTTTTAGCAACCACAGACTCCATCCAACTCTGATGTGTACCTGATATTTGTTGGTGAATGTCAATGTACTGGCCACATTTAGAAACAGATGACCTTTTCATCCTCTACCCTATATATCATAATGTCTTAACTGATTGGGTGCGGAGCGTCTTTCCCATAGAAAAACTACCCTAAGGGCGTGGAACGTCTCTGGGAAAGACGCTTGTACCCTACCTTAGTTTCATTGCATTTTTTAATCTAACTTTATAACTAACAATGCTAGAACTATTTTCCCTCTATAAAAGAGTTCTTCATCCTTTGTTTACATAGCAATAATAAGCTATGAGCCTTATATAGACTTTATTTGAATTTTTTTTTAACGATTTTTTTTAATCTGTAAAAAATATCGGCATGGCTACAGTAGTCCAAGACACACCCACAATGTTTACTACTGAAGAAACTTTATAATTATTCTAAAATTTATCACAAATAAATAGTGATTTTGATCTAGATTAGATCCAGTAAGTTTAGATTTAGTGTAGGATAGTTAGATTTGTATTTATAGATAGTATAATATAGTATTTACTATTAGATGTAGAACTAGTATTGTCATAAGGCTAAGTGTAAAGTGTGGATCGATATTGACAACACCTAAGCTATTGTTGTCTCAAGATAATGGTCTAGATAAATCTCTAGATCTATGCCTAGAACAAATAAAAAGAACAGAAATATTATATCTTCATCCAATTAATAATCATTCACTTTGCAGTTTGGGCACATTTTGCCCATTTTAGATTTTTTTTAGTATTGTATAGGTCTCAGAAGTAGGTCAAACTGGCATCCATTTTTTTGTTATAATGACATATTTTTTAGATTATAATTTGTATCTTGTATTTAAATGGCTAATTGTCAACATTTTCAAATTCTCCATTCATTTACCTTTAATTTGATCCCAAAAATGTTACTATAGCATCAATGGTACCTAAATTACAATTTTTTTGTTTTAGTGATATTAGGACATAAATTTTTTTTCTAAAACGTTTTTTGTTATAATGTCATATTAGATTATAATTTGTATCTTGTATTGAAATGACTAGTTGATGTTCAAATTCTCCATTCATTTACATTTAATTTGATACAAAAAATGTTACTATAGCATCATTGGTACCTAAATTATTATTTTTTGTTTTAATGATATTAGGACCAAAAAAAAATTCTACAAAATAATGCCACAATCACTGAGTTAAAATGTTACTTTCATTTTTTTTTGATATAGAAACAATGCATTTAATTTTTAAGTTCACAGTATATATTTCAATTTATTTTGATTTTTAGTAGTCTAGAAGTGAATTTTTGTCATCCACTGTATAAAATAAGTATTATTCTTTTATTACTTTAATAAGTTTCAGGCCTTTCTGCATGAATGAATATAATATAACTAGCCCTAGCCCAAATCTGCTGCAAGATGGCAGGGGATGACAACTGGCAGGGTGTGATAATATCATCTTAATGACAATGTTGAGTTATTGAAATAATGGAATAATTTGACTAAAAATTGAAAGTAATTTGAAAGAAACAATTTAACTGACTGTTCAGATCTGTTCATACTAGGGAAAGAAACCTACTCTTTACAACAATGAAGCACATAAAGTATTTATGGTGGGAAGCATGGTCGAGAGGCCAAGTGCGGCTTGAGCTTGGCTACCTAGAAGGGGGCTCGAGGTTCGACACCCGACTCGGGCAGAGTTGTGTTTACTGTGCGCCCAAAGGCAGCACGGGAAACCAACTAATAGATACCCCCTCCCCCCCACTGGTCCACAAATGAGATTGGACTAAAGCGCTCTGAGCATGCTATAAGCATGAAAGTAGCGCTATATAAAAGCAATAATAAATTTATAAATAGATTATAAAGTTTAAGACAGAAAATGATATTAAAATGTTTTTGGTATTATCAGGACTTAGTGGTAGTCAAACTGTTTGCATCTCCTGGTAATTTTGGAGAAGGAAGGAGGTATTTGAGTTAGAGGTTGAATTCAGAGAGAGCTGTTTTGTTTTGATTTTGTCTTTGAGAAGGGTGGATTTTTAATAACCTAAGAGTTGTCAGTGAGTGATCTTCTAAGAGTTGAGCAAGCATTTGTTTCTACAAAGCTTATATGAAACTTACTCTGTCTGGGTGAAATCCCATTCTCAGATCAAGTTAAATCTTTGCACAATTATTCATTGTTGATGACAACACATGAATGAATGAAGAAATTAACCAATTAGTCATAATTAATTAATTTTGTAATATTTAGAAATGTACTAAGCTAAGGGTAGATAACTTATCTAGAGAAAAAGGTAGTTCACTAAAAAATTGTAAACTATAGATATTTTTAGACTACAAGACCTATTTTTATAAGTACTTTATTAGCTCAGCAACTATGCGTCAGCCTGTCATCATTGAGGTTCGAGACATCAAATTCAGACTTAAGCAACTAATTTTTCTTAATAGCTTCTGAAAAAGCGGCATGGAAACCTCCCAGATCCCCCCCCCACCCACTCCATTTGGTACACAAAAGTGATTGGACTGATATAAACATTCTCAGTGTACGAGATAATCCTGTCCACAGAAATTTGCAACAAGAAAAAAAACAACAAAAAAACTATTTCACCGAACCACAGACACAGGAATTTGTTTTTCGATAACCTATCAATATTGTCTATATTTGATATAAACAGTATTTGGCTTAGGGATGTAAATAAAATGGCTCATCTTGTAAAGGAAAAGATGTGAGCTTAGTCATTGGCTATGGTCAGAGAATTGCTGCATATACAAGTTTACCCCTCTCCACAGCTATTGGGTGCAAAAAAATGGTGTTAGCTGATACAGCTTAGGGTCAGCATTACAGGATCTGTCAACAGTGTTGCTCAGTTTGCAATGAGCTGCCATAAGGACACAAGTTTCATTTTTTACTTGCAGGCTGACTCCAAAAGCCTTTCTGGTATTTGGGTTTCACTAAAAGAAAGTGGAGGTTTTCCTTCTAAATAAGCAAGTATAAAGGATTTATGATGTGAAGATTCATAAAATACAGTAAGTCTTTCTTATAGAAAAAAACAACTGTCATTACAATACTTTAGATTTTAAATGCTAAGGTTGAGTCTGATTTTTTTTAAATTTTAATTTGTTAAGGTATCTTTATGTTTAAAAACAAAGATAAAAAAAAAAAAAAAACACTTTCTAACTATTAATTTGGTTTGGTAAAATTTATTTTATTTTCCTCAGCACCTATTATGACTTTTACATTTTATGATGTAATTAATCCCTCTTAAATATAAGAAAAAAAAAGTATATAACTTTTAGGGGAGTAAACAGAGTAAACTTACTTGCTAGACATCCTGACGACCAATACTGGTTACTATTACACAAACATTTATAAGTAGCATTCGATTTGTCTAGTCTACATGTTAAACCAGTATCACATGGCTGCACATGGTTGTCTGTGCAGTTCTGGCCATAAAGAGCATCTAAAAGAAAAAAGTTATTTTTTTTAAATATTTTAATAAAGTAAAAAAAAAAACAAATAATATCTAATAAAATCTTAATTTTTAATACATGAAAATATATAAAGGTTATATAGTAAACTAATGATAATATAACCTAATATTTCTCATTTGTATTTAAGACGCAATTTACTTACTAGTCCAGATGTCCTTAGTTGTTACTGAAGTATTTTTATAAGTAGTGTAATTATCTTGTGGCGGTATAGAGATTACATTAAATCTGTAACGTGTTCCTGGATTTAATCCTGATATAGAGCCTCCATTACTAGTTGCTTTTATGTAATCCATGCCATTTTGTATTTGAAATGTAACACCATTTGGAAAATTTGAATTGATTGTCCAGTTCAAATTAATAGTATCTTTAGTCACTGTAGAATTTACCTCTTGCGCTATTATGACATCAACTGAAATGGTTATACAAATGACTGATTTAACTTTGACTTAATCCTGTGTACTCCCAGGGGAGCATAGGGCCGCAACCACACCTCTCCACCGAACTCGGTTCTGAGCAGCTTTCTTCATCTGTTCCCATGTCATTCCAGTACCCTCAGCTTCACTGATGACTGACCTCTTCCAGGTTTGCTTGGGTCTGCCTACTTTCCTCTTTCCTTGTGGATTCCAGTCAAGAGCCTGCTTTGCAACATTGGTAGCTGGTTTCCGCAGGGTGTGTCCTATCCAGCTCCATTTTCGTTTGGTAATGTCTTGGGCTATGGGCTTTTGTCTAGTTTTGTTCCACAAATCGGTAGTGGTAATCTTTTCTGGCCACCTAATTCCTAATATCCGGCGTAGGCATCTGTTAACAAAAGTTTGGAGCTTTTCCGTATTTCTTTTAGTGACTTTCCAAGTTTCTGAACCGTAAAGGAGAACAGACTTAACGTTAGTATTATAGATTCTTATTTTGTTATGTAGAGATATTGCCTTGGAGCGCCAGATTGTTTGAAGAGTTGAGAAGGCAAACCTAGCTTTATTTATTCGAATCAGTATATCATCATCAGCTCCACCGTCTTTGCTAACTCTGCTTCCGAGATAGGTGAAGTGGTCTGTATCAAGGATGTTTTCTCCCTGTAGCATGATTGGGTTCTCTTGTCTATTGTTGATCCTCATAACTTCTGTTTTCTTTTTATTGATTAGAAGTCCAGTCCTTTTTGCTATTTCTCAGAGTCTGGTGAGTTTGGTCTGAGCATTTTGTTGCGTATGGGAGAGAAGGCAGATGTCATCGGTGAAATCCAGGTCTTCTAATTGCTGTGTTAGTGTCCACTGTATGCCGCTTTTATTATTTAAGACTGTCTGCCTCATGACCCAATCAATCACCAGTAAGAATATCAAGGGCGAAAGCATACATCCCTGTTTTACTCCTGTTTTTACTTGAAAAGGGTTGGTCAGCTTATAAACTTGAATATAATTAAAGCACCTTTAATAACTAGCAGAAAAAAAAACTAACATTAAATTTGGTTAAAACATAATAATTTGTGATAAGATATGAATATTTATTTAATAAACTAATGACTTACGTGTCCAAATATTTTCAATTTTTGCTGATGCATTTGAATATTTTGTATAGCTATCTTTTGGAGGTAAAGAGAATACAGTAAAACTGTACTTTGTTCCAGGTGAAAGTCTAGATATAGAGCCTCCATTGCTAGTAGCTGATTGGTTTACAGGGCCACTGGAATCATGTATTTCAAAAGTAACAGTAGGATATGAAGCACTAAATATCCAATTCAATACAATTGAACTGCTTGTTACCACATAGGTTATATTAGACACTTTAATGACATCAACTGAAAAAGTAGGTTATCAAAAATTGTTGTTTATTGTATTTCAGAGAGAGATAAACATAAATTAATAAAAGTATATAAAATAAATGAAATATAAATAAATAAAATTATGTTTTTATGTTAAAATTCTGATACATTGTATTCAAAGATGTTCTGAACAGCAAAATAACAGCTAATTGGTTGATTTAAGTATTTAAAAAAAATGTTTAGCTTCAATGAGATTGTAAATAAGTTTTAAATAAAAATCATGCAACTCTAATTTGTTTTTACAAAAAAAAAGCAAAACAAGGAATCCAGCAAATCATTTTCAGACAAAACCCTAACCCTAACCCTAAAGAAGTGTTGCATCTTCAACACATTTGTTTTGAAACCCAAAGATTAGCTACCATTAACTAAAATTCCTGTTAATAAAAATTTAAAAATTGATCACAACAGTTCTCAATATGTTTGTTTGTAAAATATTTTACATGTTTCAGATGTTCCTTCAAAAGTGAAGATAGTTTACTTCCTAGTCCAAACCTTGTGTAGGATGACAGGTTGGGAGAAGGCAGGGTTTGAACCCAGGACCATCAGGCAGCAATAAAATATGACAAAGTATGTAAGCAAAGCTGGTTCTGCACAGCCAGCCGCAATCTTCTTTACTATTAAGACTTGCCTTTTATTTTTATAATTACTATAATAATAACTAACAGAACACACTTTTTAGACATCTTTTGAGGTTTACGAATATAAAAATTCTCACTGGAAAGGTATACTAAGAATAATATCAAAACAATTTGAGCATCATGCATAAATTCATGCTTAGAAACCTGAAGCACAGAATGCTAACTACCTAATTTGACATAATACATGCATCTAATTTACTAACTGGATTTTTGGATTTCAAAATAAAAATGTGAATATATTTGAAATATATAATAACTAAGTAAAGTTGACCAAAGTGTTGTTAGTAGTTACAATAAACACTGCTTGAATTTTGATAAAACGTGGAAGGAATAATTATTTGACTGGATACCCCCACCTCCCTAAACTATCTCTAAAATTAATAGGAACTTAAAAAAAACATTCTCTTTAGATAAACATGAGAATTTATCCAATTTCTTTTTTTTTTTTTAATCCCTTTGTATGTATAGTACACCGGAAAAAAATGTTTTTTGGTAGTTGTTCTTTTTTATTGAATTGAAAAAGGTTTTTAAAAAACTTATTGATATTTGACTTCAGCTAAACAAGAAGGTTGACCAGTTTTATAAAACAAATCTATTTAAATTAGGTAAAATTTTCAACCTGATTAAAATCACATTTTTTAAATTAAAAAAAAAAACAACTGGAAGGAAAACTAGGGTTTTTCAGGCACCAAAAAAGAAAGAAGACAATAATAACTTCAGACTGCCATTGAAACATATAATACTTTGTGATAATTTGATAGATTTTTACCTGTAGAATTCTCAAGTAATATTGACCAACTTTAAAAAAAAAATATTTTTTATCACATTCATAAATATTATGAGTATGTTTGCCTGCTTAGGATGCTGAGTTAATTGCTTAACAATAAATAAATAAAAAAAAATATTTCTTTTTATAGGACACTACCTATTTTAATTAACTAATAGAACATTCAATTTGGTTTTTAAAAAGGAACTTTTTACGCCATACCCTTTAAATAAAAAATGATTATAATGGGAATAAAGTCTACTAGACTTTATAATATTCTAATGATAGGTGTTTAGGTCTAGGTTTTTTTTTATACTTTGAAAAATTATAATGCTCTAACTAAAGTTTTCACAGTGTGGCCAATGAGCTAATATAACTCCTTTCATAATGATATACTTCAACTGTACAATTTTTAAAATATCGTTAGAGACATTTTTTGAGAACCATGTCCACCAAGTTTCCATGAATCTACGATCTGAATAGACGTATTGTAAAAACTCTCAGATGGTTTAATGATAAAGACTAAATATTTAACTAGATCAAATAGAACATAACTGCTTTTTCCTAATTATATAACATTATATTTATACCATAGCCCAAAGAAAATGTAAATCTAAAATATCTATGCAAAGTTTATTTTGAAGTAAATTTATATTACAATTATGTAAGTATATTTAGTAATATGAACACTCTAAGTTTGAAAAAATCTTATCTAGTTCATCTAAAACAAAAAGATAACCAAAGAAAAAAAAAGAAATTATAGATAAATTACTGATCTAAAGCAAAATAATGTAAACTCAAAATATTGTTTTAAAAAAAAATATGGGCTTTTGCCATGCACCAGGTAGCAAAGCTTAATAAAAAAAAAAATTTCTAAATTGAAAAATCAAGCTTGTAGTCATCTTAAAAGTTTTATAGCTGAATAGAACAAATATTTAGATCAACACAACAACTGTTATATTGCAATACAAATTGGATGCAAACAAATATACCCGGTATTTATATATATATATATATATATATATATATATATATGTATAACAATTAGGATGTAATGAAATAGCTTAGTCATTATATGTAATCCTCAGTCCCTCCCTCAAAAAAAAAAAGCATGTAAAAAATAAGCATAAGGTTTCCCTTTGTAAAAATCTAAAATTGAGAGGGCTGATCATGTTTTTGTGAAGACCAATAATATAATTCATGGTACAAAGGAGTCAATGCTAGACACAAAAAGTCACAGAGTTAGGCCTAAAGTCATACTTTTGTTCTTTCATTCCTCTAGTTTAACCTTTTATTGTACTGGTAATAGAGTCATTCTATGATATAGTGTTTATGTAGTGCATTTTGTTTTTACTTGTATGCTTTAAAAAATATTTGTACCAATCAGGCATTTTCAAAAAAATCTAAATGCAAAGAGATTTGCCACACAACTAAAATAAATAAATAAATGTGTGTAATCATCTTATTTATTCCTTAAATCTTTTGAGATGATTATTTCAAAGATTCAAGGCTGTTTGTTTTGTTTTAAAAAAAAAACCACAAATAATTTAATTACGTAATAAACCAAAACAAAAGTTGCAATGTGCAGTCCAGTGTAAATGACTATACAAAACAAAACCAAGCTACTCACTCTCCAGACAATTAGAATCAGAACGAAACTGAGTCTCATTACACAAGCACAATTTTCTAGCAGGAACTGAGTTGGACATGGTACAATTCAAATCAAGAGTACATTGTGGTGAAAAACTATCTGATAGGCACTCATTTCCATAAACAGCATCTGGAGAAATTCTTGAAACATTAGTATTGCCTTTATGCTCAGAACTTTTAATCAATGTTTTTTTAAGTCCATTAGTAGGATAAATAATATTTTATCAATTTCTTTAGACAGACTTACAAGTCCAAAAATTGTCTGTTTGAACAGTCCAATTGTTGTATGTAGTATAGCTATCATTCGGAGGTGTCGAGACAACAGTGAAGCTGTACTTTTTTCCAGGTGTAAGTCCTGATATGGAACCTCCAGTACTACTTACAGTTGAGTCTACAGTGCCTTCCTCACTTAGGATTGTATATTTGACATTACCGCTATAATTGGCATTAACAGTCCATTTTAAGGTAATTTTGTTTGGTTCCATTATGACTAACTGTTTCTGAATAGACACAGCTAATTTGTCAACTGCAATGTAAAAAGAAATTGTTTAGCTGAAACATTCAATGAGTTTGCAGTTATGTTGGCAGGTGGGAAAAAAATACTGCTTACATCAATGATCATGTCTGGAAAATCATTATTTGTCAACTAATGTGTAAAAACAAAAATTGTTAAGATGCATTTAAATGTGTATCAAAAAGACTATGAGTTGTTATATTTTAGCATTAAAGATTTAAAGAGTACATTACACTTAAAATGTCTTTAAGGGTTCCATGGGATAAATAATAATAAAGAAATATAAGAACATTTAATAGCAAAAATGACCCTAATTAGAATGCATAATAGAATACAGAAAGGAAAATTATATGCTGTAAAGACAGATTTTTTCACACTAAAAAAATCAGAATGGAAAGGAAGACATCTATCAAGAAGATCTAGACTTTTAATATTATAAGGTGATACAAGATGAGAAGAAAAGAAATATAAAATTTTAGAAACAGGTTGGTACTACATAATTCAACTAACTGATGTATAATATAAAAGAATTCAGAAGTGATAAACAGATAATGAAGATGCAAAGAAGCTTTTATTAAGAGGTAATTTTTCTTTAATTTCAAAATATATTTGTGACAGTTAAAAAAAAAGAAATATTAAAAAATGCCTGTGTTTTAGTATTAAAATAAAATATTTTGTGCAGAAGAACTCAAATGTAGTATACTTGTAAGCTCTCTGTGACAAAAAAATGTGTGTTTGTGTGTGTGTGTGCTCTTTTATACCTAATTAACAACATTAATCAAATGTGCCAGTTTTATTCTTTGTCTGAAAAACAATCAATTCCCCCAAAGTAATCCTTGTTTTACTGTTTCTTAATTAGGGCCAGAATAAGCTGTGACTAAACAAATTAAGTGTTGAGAGGAAGATAGCCTTGCAGAATCTGTCTATGTGAATTCTGATCATAGTCAATTTTCTACCACATTTTTTGATATGTGTAGGTCCCGCAGATAATGTTGGATATGTCTGGGATAAGTTTCTGTCTGAAAGTTCAGCAGAAAAGATTTCCTTAGAAATTCTTCCAACTCATATACATCTAAAATGTATGAGCCAGTCTAGTCTTCTTCATGTTTTTTATGCCATTAGTGTATTGTCAATGTTCTAAACTTCCCAGTTGACCTAGTCTATGCTTATGATAATGTATGTTGACCAACTTACATTGTCATTAAGGGATAGAAATTGCTTAAGGTACTGCTAGTTCTTTTAATTAAATCAAACACCAGTACAGGGAAAAGATATTAAAAGTCTGTTTCAAACATCGACCTAAAAGCAAACCATTGGGTTGTATTTTTTAAATAAATATTACAAATAATTTTGAAGCACAAAGTATGGGAGGCACGGTTTCTGAATGGGAAAGCACTTGGCTTCCAAACTGGGGATCTCAGATTCAAATCCTGATGATGACTGGTGATTTTAAAGTTCTGGATCTTTGGAAGCCTGTTAGTCCACCAAGCTCTAATGGGTACCTGATATTATTTGGGAAAATGTAAAGCCATTGTGTTGGCTATACGACACCTTTGTTAACCATGGGCCACAGAAAAAGATAACCTTTACTATTAGATTGTCGAAAAAAATATATACTAAAAGGCAAAAAAAAAAAGAGAAATAAGGCAAAAGTTTTATCTTTGTCAAATATATGCTTAATAATAATTAATATAAAGCTTTCATATTTGACAAATGTAATTTTAAAAAAAGAATACTTATAGTCCAAGTACTTAAGTTTTTAGAAATAAGTGTGGTGCAGTGTGTGCATAAATTGAGCATGTATGTCATATGCAAATACAACGAAACATTTTTAAAACCAGATTAAGTAACCAGTTTGGGTTTCTCAGCAACTTTCAAGGATTATTTCTGTATGCAACACAATGTGTAAGCAATAAACAGAAAGTCGCCCCAAAAGGTTGAGTTTAACTTATTTTTTAATTAATTTTAGCTCAGATTGTTGAATGAATAATGGATCGTCTGCATGTTTATCATTAACTAATGATGCAGAGTCTATATTCTTGTTGCATACTCATTATTTAATTTATTTAAGTTAATAAAGTGATTTTCTTTACTATAGATTACTTTACAACATAGAAACCAGAAAACAGTAATAAAAAAAAAACTTAAGAAACAAGATATGCCAAATACCACTTCCGAATGTAACATTATGAAGAAAAGAAAATCAAGAAAACAGATTTTAACAGATATCCAAAAAAAAAAAGAAAGAAAGAAAGAAAGAAAGAAACCAGATATATCAAAAAACACTCAAAAAACCAGATATTCCAAAAAGAAAAAAAAGAAGACAAATATTCCAAAACACTAGAAAAAACAGATATTCCAAAAACACTAAAGAAATCATATATTGCAAAAACACTAAAGAAACCAGATATTACAATAACATTAAAGAAACCAGATATTTCAAAAACACTGAAGAAACCAGATATTACAAGCAAGTAATTTATAATCCACAACCCAGGCATGCTACCCTCCCTCATAGTGGCGCCGGGTGGAAACGATTAGGCTAAAGGGTAGCAAAACGAGACTCCAGTGGGGGTGCAAGAGCATCATCCTTGCACTGTGCGGAATAGTAAAAAAAGCTCCCATAACCTTGTCACAATCCAGGCGCTGTTCCTCAAGGGGCGTGTCCCGCATGGTTAGCCTGATATAGAAAAGGAAATTGGGGGGTATTAGGGTACACAGCCTCTTGCCACGAGTCTGACCCACCCACTAGACAGAACAGTGTATACAGGGCCGGTGAGAGGGAGCTCTTGTTCACTTTTGCTGGCCTAGAGTTCCAAGAGCCAAAGGCTCAACTCTACCTGACAGTTTCAAAAAGAAGAAGAAGAAGAATCCACGAATGTATGAACACTGACAAATTAAAACTAGCCGGATTGAAAAAAGTGTACATTGAAATCCAGATGACTTTAATCACAGAAATGAAATTTCTGCTAAATTCAAATTACTTTATTGTTGGTTTTTTCCTCTCTGTCCTTATTAAAAAAAAAAAAAAAAAAAAAAAAAAGAAGTGGTCAATTAAGTCCAGTTCCTATATCAAGTAAAAGAAAGAAAAAAAAAACCAAAGAAATAATCAACTTCCGAAAGCAAAAGAAAGAAAATTAGTCTCAGTAGTTGGGAAGAGCATTGAAATAGTTTAAACTTTGAAGTATCTCAGCGCTGCTTTAGATAATAAATTTCACTGCAAACAAAGATTACATCAATAAAATAGGACAACAAAAATAACGGGAAATGCCCTCCATGTAGCTAGAAACTCTGTCCCGGTTTTACCATATAAACGCCTGAAGTATTTTTAAGTTTCAACATCACTGTATGGCAATCAGAATATCAAACATAAACTTCATAAATCCTGGTTCTAGAAATGTCATAGCCAACTTAACAAACCATCCTGTTTGAGAAAATCATTGTTAAGAAAAATATTTTTAAAAATCCTCTGGGTCATGGTTTTAACATTTTACCAACACAATGGAATTACAAGACACTGATCACAAAAACAAAAGATGCAACACTTTTGTTCCCTTGCTAATTAAAATCATTGGAAAAGAATGGGACTCTCTGATGTAAACTTCACTTATAATGTTTGAGATACTGTGGTTTGAAAGAACATTTGTTGTGCTTTGTTTTGATTTGCCTGGTTATGTATAATGCATAATCGTAAGACAAATGTTCTTTGGGATAATATTTTTTTTTGTTCTTCAGTATATGCAAAAAGTTTATTTTTGGATATATGAATTTTGAAATTGAAGCTCATGCATACAATATTACATATCCAGCAATAAATAAATAAATTGACATGTAAATTGTGAATGAGTCTAGTGTGAATGAACATTTTGTTTTTCTTTGTAGTTATAAATGTTTTGTTTGGTATAATGCACAAATTGTAAGACAAATTTCCTTATGGACAATAAAGATTATTATTATTATTTCAGTAACAAATGTATTCAACATAATAATTGCTGTACAATTCATGTCAAATTACTCACTTTGTATACAACCAGATGACCAAAACTGACTCTCATTACACAAACATAATGACTTATTATTTGAAGAAGAAGGTACTCGGCAAGTCAGTCCATCAACACATTGAGGTAAATTATTTTCTGATTGGCAGACATTTCCATAAACAGCACCTGGAAGGTAATTGTTGTTTTTCTGATGACATAACTATGGATTCCTCAAATACACAACTTTTACTGATTGTAAATCCAGACGTTAGTTATTTAAAGTACTTTGATCTTATTAAGTTTTCCTAAAAAAACTTACTTGTCCAAATATTATATGCAACAGAAGCATTATTGTAAGTAGTATAATTGTCTACTGGAGGTACAGAGAGTATTGTAAAATTGTACTTTGTTCCAGGCATGAGATTTGATATGGTAGCTCCTAAACTACCTCCTGCGCTTGAAGCTGGTATAACACCATGGTCAGTTGGAATAAAAAAAGTGACACCATCATAGTCTTGCAAGAGCTTCCACTTTAAAGTAATGCTGGTGGTGGTTTTAGAAACTGAGATGTTCTGAATCGGTACAGCTATTTCGACAACTGAAATTCATTAAGAAATCTCTTTACATTATGAACACATATTAGACTGTGTACCATTGCTCTTTTAATTTCTCAACACCATCACTAAATCAAATCTAAACAAAAGAATGTCAGTTAAAATCAGTGGTTCCCAAATTTTTTAAATACATGGACACATTTTTGTAGTCAAACTTGCCCATGAGCCTCCAAGTAAAAAAATCTACCTAAATGGGTAACAAATAAAAAAAAACATTTTGTTCAAGTATTGAATTATTATAATTTTTATTTAAAGTGAAATGTAAGAAAGATGAGGTGATAAGATTTCATTACTTTGTCCAGCTCAAAGTTTGTAAGCAACAACTAGCTATCCCCAATAGCTCTCTGGTTGGTTCCTTTTCATATTTGTCTGGCAGAGATTCATTATGGTACTGAATCTATCTTATTTGTAGATATTTTAACAAGCTGCTTCTGTATTAGTAGGAGCTCAATTTTGTCTGTGATCTGAGTTTGTACACCCAAGAGTTCAACAGCATGACAGGTTTTCAAATCTTTGGTTGAGGTCTGCATGAAGTATCATTATGTGTTGACAGCATTAAGTAACCAATTAAATCTTCATTACTATTGTAATAACTTCAAGTGAAGGCAACTCAACGAAAACAACGATGTTTATTTACATGACATGACAGTTACATAAATCAACATCTTCATTTAGCACTGTCTCTTCATCTTGACTCTCAACGTCGGTGGAAGTCGTTATTCTCACATGTCAACATTCTGTTCTAGTCTGTTCACTAGAGGTGCGCACCTGTGCACTAGCCTGAATGATGGTGCGCAAGTCAGAGTCATTACATTGCCCCCGTCTTAGCACTTTTCGTCCCGAAAAGAAACACTGCAGCTAAGGCCTGACAGTTCAGGTGGAGGTCGATCAGTGGGAGCCACAGGCGGCAGATAGGGTGTTCCCCACAGAGCCATCCGCATTGTTCTCCTCCAGTGCCGCTTTCTCTTTCTCCAGTTGACAAGGCTGTTGTTGAGACGATGACGTGGCCGTTTGACACACAGAGAGATAGTGTCGAGCACTGTTTTCGTCAGCACAGCCGTTGATCGAACACGCTGTTTTAGCAGACCCTCCCGAAAGACGCCTCTCATGGAAGTTGCAGGTTCACATGCAACCACGTTGCAAACAAAGTCCGATATGCCGCATTCATCCACAACTAACAGTCTCACGTCCAGGAGATAGGTCTCCTCAAGTTCAAGTTGAAGATGTCTTCCTCTTGACAGCTCAGATTTAGAATGGGTTGATTGACATTCATCTTTGCCAATGTCAATGATGATGGCAGATGTACACATGCCTTGTTGATGGTTTTCTTGGCATCCACATTCCCTATGTGATTCGCTGCACGTACAGTTCATGCTCAAGTTCTGGATGCAGTTGTCGAGCTTCACATTTCCCTCGTGAGCACCGGCAGATAGGCAGAGGTCTTTAAGGTCTATAGCAATAAGCTTAGACGCAGACCCAACGTTGTCATTGTCTGTCCGGCTCATTGAGGTAATCGTTGCAGCCAAATCAGGAACAAACGTTTCAGGCACATAACAGACTTCAGCTCCTTTATTCATCTCTTTCCTTTCGATTCGGTATATCCCATTGACATCGTCGCAGCAATCGTTGTCACGTTCCTCGCCTTGAAAGTCACCCCCGTCAGACTTGCTCACAACACAGTCACAGACAGCGCTCCAATCCCCAGCGCCTACATCACCACTGTTTGTGCAGCCACAGTCCTGACCAGGCACCTGCCCTTTCACAAACGAGTATATGCCTTCTTTCGGTTGCGACACCATATGATCACTATGGTCTATTTGTTCTTCCACTTCCAATACACTTTCATCTACGTTCAACATTATATCCCTGCTCATGTTCCTCATCATGATCCTTATCGAGTTCAATTGTTCGGTAAATGCATCCCCACACTCCTGGATCTTGTCAAAGACATCCACAATCCCAGGTTCAACTTCGAACTGGTAGGTCTCCGGGTCTTCATCTTCATCAATCAATGCTTGTCGCAGACGAGCCGTAAGCCTTTCCTTGCCACCGAAGGGTTTTAAATCTCGGTCCCGAAGCTCTTGTCTCAGCTGTGTAACTGAGAGCTGATGTAATAGCTTCGAATATGTCATTGTAATCAAAGCCTACCTCCTCTCGTTGAGTTGCCTATAATCCCACTTCTGACACCAATGCAATAACTTCAAGTGAAGGCAACTCAGCGAGGACAACGATGTTTATTTACATGACATGACAGTTACATAAATCAACATCTTCATTTAGCACTGTCTCTTCATCTTGACTCTCAACGTGGGCGGAAGTCGTTATTCTCACATGTCAACATTCTGTTCTAGTCCGTTCACTAGAAGTGCGCACCTGTGCACTAGCCTGAATGATGGTGCGCAAGTCAGAGTCATTACACTATTTAGCAATTTTGAAAGATTTAGAAATTGAAAGCATTTACTTCTTCCTATGCTTTTCCTGTACAGACAAAGTTTTGCAACAAATGCAGATATTACTCTTGTGTTTTGATTAACATTGAACAGGTCACCTTGTAATTTTAAATTATTTTAAATACATTTGGCAAATAAATCCATAATATAGGCTATATTATTATTGGAGTTGTGATACAAATAAATGTCTTTGCTATGCAGAAATTTAACAATGAATGAAAGAAGGCATAAAATGGATTGGAACATGCCCTTTTACATAGCCAACATACTTTAGAGTGAATGATCCATGCAAACATTCACCTAACATTTTTCTTGATTAAATAAAAACAATTAATGACTAATTGTACTGAATATACATACAGCTTGTTTTAAATTTGCGAAAAACCTTCAATATCTTTAAGTGTGTAGCTTTTAAAAAGGAAAATCTTTTCAGTTCAGTTAATCACATTTCACCACACGTATTGATTTCCAAACACTTAGCAAATAACAATTCTTGGCAAATTTCATCTTCTTATATAAATCTTACACAGGTTAAAAGTAAAACATTGTTTCCTGGCAAAACAGACATGTCAAGCTGTGTAGAAATAAGTCAGATGTTTATAAGTACAACACTCATATAAACTTTTTTCAATCCACTAAGCCATTTCCTTAATCCTTCTTTGTAATGTTCAGTAGAATTGTTTTTATAATGTCGAAAGCTGATTTGAGAAGCATTGTGCATATCATCACACTTAGAGCTGGTAAAATAAGTTACTGTATGACTGCAAACTTTACAATCGATAAAATCAATGTTTTAAGAAGCATGCAGCTCATCATCATCTCGCTTTGATACTTGAACTAGTGTTTAGAGATACATAATTGTATTAACTAGCCAAAAACAGCTCCACAGATAACAATCTTATTATTCTATATTAACCTTTGCTCAGACCCCCCCTGACATTGCTCAAGGTTCCCTAAATAAATTTTTAAAATTACAACCACCTCTGAATGAGGCAACAGACATCTTGGAGTCTGTACAGACCACTCTGGGAACCACTGGTTTACGTCGACATTTAAAAGTTTCTTTATGACTGAAAACAACTATCTTAATTCTTCTGTGTGAGTTAGTCTAGGAACAAGTTGAACCACTTTAAATGTACTTTGGCTATAAGGTGTAGTTAAGTTATTGCATATGATTTTATAGATGTCAGGACAAATCAAGATGTACAAAAAGATCTTATTTGAAAGCCTATTCTTGTTTACAGTAATTTTAGAATAAAAGCCAATGTAATTGCAGTAATTTTTTTTAATAAGATAAGATGACTTTTGATTTGCAAAGAAAGATGTCCATTTCTTAAAATATCTTATAACATTATTAATATTTGTATCATACATGTCAAGTTACTCACTTTGTATACAACCAGATGACCAAAACTGACTCTCATTACACAAACATAATGACTTATTATTATTTGAAGAAGAAGGTACTCGGCAAGTCAGTCCATCAACACATTGAGGTAAATTATTTTCTGATTGGCAGACATTTCCATAAACAGCACCTGGAAGGTAATTGTTGTTTTTCTGATGACATAACTATGGATTCCTCAAATACACAACTTTTACTGATTGTAATTCCAGATGTTAGTTATTTAAAGTACTTTGATCTTATTAACGTTTCCTAAAAAGACTTACTTGTCCAAATATTATATGCAACAGAAGCATTATTGTAAGTAGTATAATTGTCTACTGGAGGTACAGAGAGTATTGTAAAATTGTACTTTGTTCCAGGTATGAGATTTGATATGGTAGCTCCTAAACTACCTCCTGCGCTTGAAGCTGGTATGTTAAGACCATGGTCAGTTTGAATAAAAAAAGTGACACCATCATAGTCCTGCAAGATCTTCCATTGTAATCTTATGCTTGTGTTTGCTGTAGAAACTGAGATGCTCTGAATCGGTACAGCTATTTTGACAACTGAAATTCATTAAGAAATCTCTTTGTGTAGGTCAGTTCAAGAAAACATTAAGAACAAATATTAGACTGTGTATCATTGCTCTTTTAACTTCTCAACATCATCACTGAATCAATTGTAAATAAAGCAAAAGTAAAGCTTACATTAACATTCAAGAAGTTTCTTTAAAACTAAATACATATAATGTATTTTGTATACTTGTAAATGACTTAATGAATTTTGTTATATTACAGAGATAATCACAATCATTCTTTCTAGCTAATAGTATTACGGAAAGGTTGATTAAAGAAATTAAAGTTAGGTAAGGTTGTTTATGAGGCATTGTTTGAGTTTCAGCCCCATCCCAAGTTGCATCTTTTAAATTATTATGGTTAAAAATTGTGTAGCACAGTGTAATGTACAGATGTTAAGATACAAACAGAATGATGACATAGAAGGTAAATTTTGGTAGCCTTTGTTAATATTGATTTTTTTTCTAAAATTTATGGGGTTTTATTTATAGCAGAAGCAACGGTTAATGGTTATCTCTAAGTTATAACTATACATTATAACTTTTTGGTGGAACAACAGTTCAATCCAACCAGCTGTGCAACAGCTTAACATCGACAGCATCATACAAAATGGATTCTCAGTTCAACAATGAGGAACACAGTCATGACAAATGTAGTTTCACCAAACTAATTTCACTCACTCATTGGACTATAAGTTAAACAGCATTTTTGTACTATCTTTAAGTGTCAGTTCACCAAAATCAAAACAGAAACATAATTCAGAATAATTACTCTGCACATAATCTGCAAATTAGTACAAATACCACAGTGAAGCATAATCTTATTGTAGCAGTTGGAAAATTGAGTTGGATAAACTAGGATAGAGAATGGTAACACTCAACA
Source organism: Biomphalaria straminea (assembly GCA_021533235.1). NCBI lineage: Eukaryota > Metazoa > Mollusca > Gastropoda > Planorbidae > Biomphalaria > Biomphalaria straminea. The sequence continues at coordinate 3,754,830 of JADKLZ010005243.1, read as the reverse complement.
TGAGCTTTAAGCATCAAAAAGGATAGAGCATGAATTACACAATTCTACTTACTTTTAAGTATAAGAGATAAAAAACAAGGATAAAATTTTTTACACAGGAATGGAGGGATTCAATAGGACTGTGAATAAAAAAAAATTCAAGAGGCTTTGGGATAATGGGTATAAAATAGAATGATAGAAATAATATGGTAACAAATTTACTTGTAAATATATCTGTGCTGTGAGTGGGATTATATGTGTGTACAATGAGCAAAGTAATACATACAGTTTAAGATTATAAAACTAGTTTTCAATTTCAACTTATTTTTACTGATGTAATTATTTTAGAAATTTTGTATTATTTTTTTTACTGCAAAGTTTAGACTACAAGTGGGGATATCTGAATTATGATCACAATGGTCAAAAAAAAAAAAAGCAAAACAACAACTGTGTCGCAATATTATGAAGTCCTCAGGGTTGCAAAGACTTACAGGGAACAGAAGAAGAGGCAGTTAGAAAAAGTGATGGGAAGACATCAAAGAACTGTACTGACCAGTCATTGAAAGAGCTTCTAGTCCAGGCACACAAAAAAAAAAGGAATGGAGAAAGACGGCAGATAATGTTTGGTATCTCAACAGTCCAACAGACTAAGAGAGTGGTGAAGGTATCCATCAAAACCTTTTGTTTCTAGCCCACTTATAGATCAGACAGATATCATTACATAGCTTGAGTTACCACCATATAGACTAATATGGTTTCACACATAATAATAATAATAATTATAGAAAGAAAAAGAAGTTGACATTTTTATAGAAAGAAAAAGAAGTTGACATTTTTACTGCTGGTAGCCATTAGGTACTTGCAATGCAAACAAATTTAATCTGTGAGCAAGATAATATTTTACTGTCCTGTGATTCATTTGTCATGAATCATTAGTCAAATGAACCAATTGTTAAACCAGTTGATGTGAATCATGTATCATTATTTCATATGGCTCATTGATGAGTTAATATTATATTAATTAATATATTAATGAATAAATATAAATGATTTTATATAATTAATGGGTCCTATGTGAATTATGTAAAAGTTAAACAATCTCAAGATCTATTAAGTAATTTTGCATATCAAATTTTAATGTAATAACTAAAATAACTTTTCTTGGAAGTAAAATAATTTCAGTGTCAAAACAGTATCAACAAGTTATATTTGAAAAAGTCAGATATTTGACAGTCAATGAGAAGAAATATAAAAAACAGATAAGCTTGATAAACTGAGAGATATAATTAATATCTAATCATAATTAATATAGCTCTGAACTGTTCTAATTCACCATGTTGAATGATCAAAGTCTTTGATTTTTCAGTGATTTTTTATGTAAAATCATTTAACGGAAAACAGAAGTTAATTAATACTTATGACTAATGTATTTATTTAGTATTCGTCAGTTAAGGTTAGTAGCTAATACAATGAAATGAAGCATTATAGAAAATAAAAATTCACAAACCATAAATTTCAACTATACTAAAATTGTATTTCATAATTTTAAATTTTACTATAAAATTATGAATTTTTTTTTAACCAAACTAGACCTAATGAAAAGTTCAGTTCAACCAGCTGGATTAAGTTATTTGGTCTGTAAATTGGCCATACTATATCCTCATGTGCCAATTTAGTTAGTTTTCCAATAAACTTAATTTAGCACCAACAAAAAATGAAAAGGACTTTTATTTTAAATCTCCCTACATGAGAAAATACAAATACTAACATTGACATTACTACAAAGCAAGGCAAAGCTGCAAAAATCTTATTTCAACAAAGAAAAAGGAAATGTTATAAGCCATAGAAAGCGTCTCTAACTAACAGCACACAATCATCATCTAAAAAATGTATATAATTAATTTTTTCAAGTACTATTTTGCATAAATATATATGAATTAACACTGCTATCCTATTAAAATTAACCTGTAAGCATTAAAACTGCAATTCAATAAAATTTTAAAAAATAAAAATGTTTCATTTTCAATGTTCGTTTATATTTAATTTTATCTCTTTATTTTAAATCTTTGTTATTCTGATGGAAAATAAATCAGTTTTGCCATACAGCATATTTAATATTGAACATGTTTATAATTAAAATTTAAATAGCATTTACAATAAAAAAAAAACATGCCTATAAAACGAAGATTATTGAAAGTGAAGAAGAATTAGTAAAATCTACATACGTAGCTGGCATCCATTTTGCCAAAAAAATTCTGACGTTATGTTGCAAAGACATTTTGATGGATTATCATTGCAGATAAGTTTATCTTCACAGACTGTACTTTGATTACAAGAATCGCCATAAGGAAATTCTGTTGCAAGAAAAAAAAAAAGTCTTTAAAAAAAAATAAATTTAAATGACAATGTTAATAATAATAATGTTAAAAATTCATTGTGAGATAATTAAACAAACAGAAAAAATATTTATTTATGTAAAGTAGTACTTACTTTTACAACTTGAATTAACTTCCTTAAAACCACTTTCACAAGAACATGTGCTATTATCAACACAAGTTAAATTAAAGCCTTTGCCACAATCTTCTGTAGTATTACAGCTAGTGCCTACCAGTGATGAAGCATTACAAACCTATAAAAAAAAAAAGTCTATTTGAGCAGAGAATTTAAAGTTATGTAACTGTAACACATTCACAGAATAAATCCCACACACCCATCCTCTTGATATAGTGGTACTAGGGAAATTATACACAAAGGAATCAAAATCAATACCTGCTGGCTCACAAGAAATTCAGAAGTTATTAAAGGGTAGGTCACCTTACCTGAAAGTAAAGTTAGTATACCTGTACCGGTATCCAAAAAGCTTAACAGGATGGCTTCCCTCCCCCGATGGAAGTGCATAACTTAAACCTTCAGCAAAAATCAACTTTTCGTCTTTTCATAGCAACAAAGTCTCAAATTAAAGAACAATCCAAGATTAAATGATATCTCTTTTGATAAATATCAATGTCAGACTGTTCAGGGCTTCCTGTGTCACAGTTGTTTTCAATATTTTTAAAATTAATTTCAACTTGGAAAAACTACTTTCACCCAATGCAACAGTGATCAGAATTGTCCATGGTATACAAAGTCTATAATGGTATTTGAAATAGCATTTAAATTCAAACAAGGATTATTAATAAAACATAAAATATCAAGAGAAGAAGAAACTGCGTCTGGAAAAATGTTGGAAAATATTTGCAGTTTTTACATCAACTAGCGCAATATTCAAATCCACACAACATTTCATCAAAGTTATGTTGAAATCTGCAATATTTTTTCTTATTCATCATCATCATCATCATCAAACTCCACTTGAGTGAGGGCTTGAGAGGCTCGAATCCTCTCTTGTAAAAGCCCTGGACAGAAACCCTACTGTCTTGAGTAGTGCATACACATCACCATACAGGTCAAGAATTTTTGGTTTCCCAGACATGTCAAGACGGAGATCGGCAAGACTGGGGCAGTCAAACAGAATATGAGGCATGGTTTCCTCTTCTTACCCGCAGCAGGGGCACCAAAAATCAAAATTTGGCCACAGCTGTTCAGAGATCCATAAAATTTAAGTAATTTGTAATGTTCCCTTTGCTCAAAACATGCATTCAATGACAAAAACTGCTGCATATCTATCCAATATTTGTCTTTTAGAGCTGCCATCATTCGTCCCTTATTCATCTATGTTTTCAGCACTGAGCTATATACACTTTCCATCATCTAAACTTGTGCTTCCCAGATGACATTGATGGCCTAGCAGGAACAGAAGATGAACAAGCCGACCTAGTGATGCGCATCGACAAGACTTCCGCAGCATATGGCATGCAAATAAATGCAATAAAAACAACAACTAAATAGAATTATGACCAATAGCCAACAGGGCTTTATAAGGCCCATCAGTATTGGAGATGAAAAGCTAACTAGTGTTAGCAGCTTCAAATACCTGGGAGCTATTGTCTTGGATGAGGGAACAAAACCTGAACTACTGGTCCGAACAGCACAGTCCACAGCAGCCCTTTTTAAACTTAAAATAATATGGAAAGACAAAGGCATAGCAATGGAATTAAGATGCTACAGAAGGATCCTAGGCATCACATTTAAAGACCGCATCACAAACCAAATGATTAGCGACAGGGTTACTGCAGCGATCAGACCCCATTATGACCTGCTAACTACTGTGAAAAAATGCAATCTTAAAACCTATGGCCATATAACAAGATCTTCGGGGCTCATAAAGTCCTTCCTCCAGGGAACAGTACCAGGAAAAAGAAGAGGCAGACAGAGAAAGCGGTGGGAAGACAATGTAAAAGAATGGACGTGCCTACCATTGAAAGAAGTTCTAAACAGTGCAAAGGACAGAGAGGAATGGAGAAAGGCGGTCTACAAGTATTGCTTTGTGTCCCAACGGTTCACAGACTAAGGGATAGGTAACAGGTAATCATCTAAAGGTTGTGGCATCTGGAAATATGATTTTTTTCTGGTTCAATTTTTAATTCTTCTGCCTACTCTGTGGCTAAGATTTGAGCAGATTTAATTACATTTTCTTTGTATTTTTTTTATTAACTCAGTTACACTTGATATTCCAGTGCAGTGTCAACATGCATGTCTTTCAAATGCATCAATTTACTGACAATATTCAACTGCAATACAATGTACCAAATCAGTAGATAAGTAACTAAATTGAATTTTTTTATAGTTGTTTCACCATTCCAGTTGCTTTTGAATCATTGGCATTATCTGCCCCTTACACCAATGCTTTGTAATGATGCATGGTACACTGTTGCTATTTGGAAGACAAACAAATTTAACCCTCTCAATCCTACTTTGCCAAAGTCTACCGGAAATAGGCTTTACTGTCAGATCGTTTACAAGAGTGTCACCACCTCAAAGTTGGTGTCATTGAGTGGACACCCCAGTTACTATATATTGTGAACCCAATTCACTACCATGTTGTCATAGAGTGAATACTTTTAAGCATGTGTGAACAATCAGTTGAGTGAGAGACTTTAAGGCAGTCACTAGAAAGTAGTTGGTACAAGAAGTTGATATAATTAAGTTGTTTAAAAGTTATTTGTAAAAGTCACTGGAGTTGAGTTAAGTGTAAGCAGCCACTATTAAGTATTTATTATGAGTATTTTGTGAAACATTCGATGATGGATATATTTCTATAATTCTGAAGTTTGTGTATCATTTTCTACAAGTGATGTATATATTTGTATTTATTAAAGTAAATTTGTGTCTGCTATATAACGAGTCATTTCCTCATTTACAAGTGAAGTTTGTACGTATCTAAGACTATATAGAGTATTGATCCTGATGAGCCTACAATAAACAAGTTTACAGATGAACCCGCATGTCACCACCACGCCTACAGTTAATGTATTACTACAGCAACTTTCAACTATATAAACCCATTGGTGACAAAGAGGTTTGAAGATCTGCCAACGCAAAAGATAAATTTGATAATAACATGTTTCCAAGAATGACAGATGACAAACTAGAAAAGAATGGGATTCCAGCTAAGTCATTACATGTATATAATGAGAACAGTAATATTAACTTAGGAAAAAGTAATTGCAATAATATAAACATATAATGGAAAAATAAAAGAAAGGTGCAAACATACAAGAAAGATACTACTGAGTGATTTAGAGGGTAATATAATCATTGTAAGAACAGTTACAGTATATTACTTAAAAGTTGGACTGAATAGTTTAGGCAAATTCTAAATACAACTGATGAAAGAGACAATGGCGAACAGAAAACACTACAGTAACCAACTAACACTTCAAGAATTTTGAAATAATTAGGCTGTTGCTCTCAAGAATCACAAAGCATTGTGTGGTTTATTTATATGGATCTGTATATTAATATTATATGTAAATAAATGTTAAATAACGGCAAAGCTTTTAGTGGCCCCTTAGAAAATTGCACATAGCTTAATTTTTTTTTGCTAAAAAAATATATATATACAAAAATTAAGTCTTATGATGTTGTTTCAAAATAGAAAAAGAAATCAAAAAAATGTTTCAAAATTGATTAAAACAAAAATTAAAATTGTTTAGAAATTATCTGTGACACAAAGAAGATTTTTTTTGGTTATTGATGAAATAATATTTCAAAATTTTGTAGTTTTTGCGACATGGGGCACCATCAGTGGTTGGATGCTATGAAGGTTTCAGAAGCATTATAGAATAAAGAAAATCTAGATCTACCCACTATTAACCTTCTGAATTGCGACACTAAGGCAACAACTTTTTATAAAAAACTTTAGTCCACAATTTCATTCCAATATAGAGTCTTAATATGACAACATGTTTTATTAAACTCTTATTGTGAACTGAAGTTTGTTGGATTTCGAATGAGAGTTGTATTGCTCATTTTGTTAAGATGTCTCATACAATTTTGGATTTTTTTCTGAGAAACAAGAAGAGCCATCGGTTAGAAATGACTTAAAGCAGGAAAAAAAAAGAGATTTGTTTGACATGGTACGCATCTAACACTGATGAATGAAATCAAGCACAGACTGCAAGGAAAGAAATTGACATTCTTAAATCATTTTCTCTTTTATTGAGATAATAAATCTTTTTTTAAAGGGCTTAACAATCTTGTTTGTTGACATATAAATTACTGCCTAAGGACATCGAGGTATATCGATTCACATAACAATGCTCTATGAAGAAATAATGAATGGCTTCTAGGATTCAAACTATAAATTTAAAAAATTAAATATAAATGACAATTTTTAAACATGTTACTGATGTTCAGATTGAGTTGCAGGAAAAAAAAGGTTTATATAGCTTTCACTAATTTAAAGCTTGATCTTTCTAATATTGTCAGACTGCTGGAGGCACAAGGTTCACATTAGCTTAATTTCATTTTAGTGAATTCAGCAAGAATAATCATATTTTTATATAAAAAAAAA
>JADKLZ010005243.1:3729196-3747886 GCA_021533235.1 Biomphalaria straminea | reverse complement strand
GCTTCGCCCCGAAATCTACTGATGGATAATGAGCTGTAGATGTCAGGAGAATGCGTTTCTGCAGTGAAAAAAATGCAAGAAAACGCTTCCAGCGTCGGGGCTTCGCCCCGAATCTATTGATGAATAATGAGCTGTATATGTCAGGAGAATGCGTTTTTTTCAGTGACGAATGCAAGAAAACGCTTTTGGCGTCGGGGCTAAGCCCCGAACCCCATTGATAAATAATGAGTTGTAGTTGTCAGAAGAATGCGTTTACGCAGTGAAGTTTGCAAAAAAAAAGCTTTGGCTTTTATATATATATATATGCTTTACACACGTTTATGCATAGGGTTAGGGTTTACTGGGCGTTAGGGTTAGGGTTTGGAAAAAACTCGCCCCCCCCACTCCAAAGTTCTGGATCCGCCAGTGATCTTATTATATTCTTATTGATTTGACAACGAGACGGGCTTTGGGATGATTATAAAGTGTGATAATTTGGCAGAAATGTAACAATCAAATCCGCGCCTTGTAGTGATCTTCGTGGCTCTGTAGACCATATGTATGCACAAGTTCGGCACGTGACTGTGCGTATCCGACCAATCACGTGGTGTATCCGACCAATCACACGTACGGTGTATCTCTCTATAATATAGCCGCTTTGTTAAATATCTATTTCATTACCCAATTAATCCACTTGAAAACATGTGTTACGACTGGCACACTTAGCTTCACTGAAGCACAAGTCATCAAGAAATAAAGCTTTTTAAAAATTTGCCTTGCAAGTGTCAGGTCAGGTTGGCTGATACTTATACAAAGATAAATAAATAAAAAAAAAGGCATTTCTTCAAATCTGAATATTAATGAGAAGAACTTTGTTTTATTTGGCTGTGGCTACCCCAGCCCCAGGGGGCGCGGCGGTCGAATGGTTAAGCACTTGGCTTCCGAACCTGAGGTCCTGGGTTTGAATCCCGGTGAAGACTGGGATTTTGAATGTCGGGATTTTTAGGGCGCCCCTGAGTCCACCCAACTCTAATGGGTACCTGACTTTAGTTGGGGAAAGTAAAGGAGGTTGGTCATTGTGCTGGCCACATAACACCCTGCTTGTTAACCGTTGGCCAAAGAAACAGATGATCTTAACATCATCTGCCCATAGAGCGCAAGGTCTGAAGGGGATACTTTACTTTTTTTTACCCCAACTGCGACCTACATATTAAGCCTAACCAGCGCAGACATAGCAATGGACAGATTGTCAATTTCGATTATCTTTTTGCTATCTAGGTTTCTTAATAGTGGGAAGCATGGTCGAGAGGTTAAGTGCACTTGAACTTGGCTACCTAGAAGGGGGCTCGATGTTCGACGCCCGACGAGCAGAGTTGTGTTTACTGAGCGCCTAAAGGCAGCACAAAAAACCAACTCCTAGATTGGACCAAAGCGCTCTGAGCATGCTATAAGCATGAAAGTAGCACTATATAAAATCTATAATAATAATAATAATAGCACTGGATTTTCTTTTGGTCTAAAATGTGTATTGAAGTAATAAGAAAGACAATGCAAGGCATTCAAGAAACATTAAATTTATTGATACAAGCTACATGGCCGTGTTCTTCATATTCATGCCGTGAAACACACATTGAGGGGAAAATTGGATCCAGGGCCAGATCACATCCACTCTGCCAGGCGTAGGTCACAGGACTGGAAATAGAAATAAATGTTCAAAGGTTGAGGAGACAGACAATTAAAATAAAATAAAGGAACAGATTTTTAACAACAGTAATTTAATCTGTACACTAGCCATAGTAAAGTCTAACAAAATTACTATTCCAATTAACACATCAATCTCTCTATTTATATCACAAGCTCAACTTTCTTTTTTTGGGATGTCAACCTTCAACCCAGTATTTCCCAAACTTTTTCCTTAATGGAATACTTCACACTTTCTGAGTCTTTAGTTGTTTTGTTTTTTTATTTAGAGAGATTAATTCATGTGGTGCCCTACTAGTTTACAATTTTTAATTTTTTGTTTTATTATCTTTTAGTTTAATTATTTTATTGTTAGTTTTAACTTTGTCTAATTAGTTCAATAAGTTATATTAGTTCAATTAGCCATATTAGTGCATTTAATCATATAAGTTCAATTACTACATTAGTTCATTTAGCCATATTAGTTCAATCAGTCATAATAGTTCAATTAGTCATAATAGTTCAATTAGTCATAATAGTTCAATTCGGCTTATTAGTTCAATTAGTCATAATAGTTCAATTCAACATATTAGTTCATTTAATCATATTAGTTCAACTAGTCATATTACTTCAATTAGTCATATTAGTTAAATTAGGCATAACAGTTCAATTAGTCATCGTAGTTCATTTAGCTATACCAGGTATTGGTTCATTTACTCATTATAGTTCAATTAGTTATATTACTTCATTTAGTCATATTAGTTTAATTAGTTATATTAGTTCACTTAGTCATATAGTTCAATTAGCCCTATCAGTTCAATTAGTCATATTAGCTCATTTAGTCATTATAGTTCAAGTTGCCATATGAGCTCATTTAGTCATGTTCATTCATTTAGTCATATGAGTTCAATTACCATTACTTATGAACTATAGTTATATACTCGTAGTTTGTGTAACAAAAGGTCAGGTAAGTTGGGGCGTGTTGTGTAATCCAGCCCTCTAATTGAGATCTATCTCCATTAAGAAAACTCAAGTTTCCTCATAAGATGTGACCTCTAGACAGTGTCAATATCTTGTCTTAATGTGCTCACTTGTCTATAAACTCAATGTGATGGACTGAACAAATAGGGGTGAGGGGGGAGAAAGACCAGCACATTTAGAAAGGTTGATACTACAGTGTACTTTTAACTATCAGGACAACTATCCTGCCAAAGCTGAATATAGTTAAATAATTAAAAATGGCTGGATATTGTCTAAAGCTAAGGCTACTATGCAGCGGAATCCTAGTCAAAAGAAAAATGGTTAAGTTAGCTTTATCTAATGCCATAATTGTTGTAGATTATATAAAACTTACTTTGTGGGTGTTGAAATGCCAACATCATAATCATCACTTGCCATACTTCTGACATCTTGGAATCTATCAACAGCAGAACAGATACATAGTGTACATGTGATGCTTTTGTTTTTAATAGCTTTTTAATTATCAAAGTAATTAGGTGCAGCCATGTAACCTTTGCTAGAAAAGCTGTGTAGCACAGGAATCTTTTATGCTTTGAAAATGATAATACTCTGTATTCTGATACTATAGGTGAACATTCAGTAGTTTGTACTCCACAATTACACACAATACTGAAGAAACAATTTCCAACTATACAAATGTGAATCTGATTGAAAAAAAGTTCCCAGTGAGTGATGCATGATATCATAGGTTTAAGAAATGATACTAAATGTATTAGTCAGTGATTCAACAACATAAAGAGAAAGAGATAAGAGAGGTTTGAATACGCCCAAAGCTGAGTTGCCTATAAATCAAGTGTATAAAACTAAACAGGAGCAGTAAATAAATAACAAGTTGAGGCCATGTCATCACCTTTGTGGTACATTTAATGTATTGATAATTTTCAATCATCTTTTTTATTCCTTAACAAAGTTGGCAAAAGATGTGTATCTTCTAATCCTGCTCCCAGAAAGCCTGAACATTTATAATTATTTATAAGAAAAATAATCAACAGAAAAGAAATACTGTAACATAATGCTTCTCAAACTGTGAGGCAGTGTAGAGAGGTGTGATTATCTTCTCAAAGGGTCACAACGGACTAACAAAAGGGGAGGAGCTGAAATTGTAAAAATATTTTCATTCAATACTTTCAATACTTGGCAATCCATATGTCTGAATAATAGTAGAATGGCATTACCAATGTTGTAAAATTAAAATATTTTTCATAACAAATGTAGTTTCTAATTTGAATCTTGAAAAAAATGTATGGCATTTTTCTGGCAGGCCTCTTCAACTATATCGGTTCAAAACTTTATGAAGAAGAAGCTATAAAAATTCTCCACAAATGCTATTCTTTGTGGATATCTTTTCGTAAGAGAGGTATCTCACTATCTTGACAATTTTTGAGTGACAAAACTGTGGTATGAATGTATATTTTGTGTGCTACATGTTATGTGAAATGCACTATTGTAAAACAAAAATTCCTTTCTATGGATAATGCTGATTTGAATGGTATGAAGGTTTATGACTAAGAGAGAAACTTACATTCTGTCTTGAAATCCTGGTAAAAGAGCATTGCCACCAGTGAGTACAATGTTATTGAGTAGGTGTGGGACAAGTTCTGAAGATAAAACATAAAAAAAAAAATGCTTTAAAAAAAAAAAAAAGCTTATATCAAGTGTAATTATATTTATATCAGTTAGTTTGGATCAGTTATGTAATTCAATGTAAAATCAATCTAGACATAATAGATCTGTGCAATACAATTTTTTTTACCAACTGTTTTTGTTTAGCTTTTAGCTTTCTCAATGCGCTATGATCATATCACTTGTCTGGACCAGTTTTGAAAGGGGGAGGGACGAAGGTTCACATGAACGCTTTTTTAAATGCATAAAAAAAAATGTTCACTCAGGAATCAAGAGTCCTCAACTTATATTAACACATCTGTCAAGTACAATTTCTTCCCTTGTTCAAGATACCAAACAAAATAATTATTCACCAATAGTTAATTAACTAATGGGTTAATTTTTTTCTAATTAATTCTTGTGTTGTCAGGTAAAAGGAAATACTTGTGCAAAATGTCAGCTTAATCCAAGATTGGGTGTGGGAAATATATTGTGTACACACTTTTTACCAGACACAGTGAGTTGATATAAGCTTTGTAAATCACTGGAGGTAGATATAAATAACAAATCACATTGAATGATGTGTAACTAAGTGACAAAAGCCATTTGGCTACACGGTTACTATGTGTGGTCAACCGTGACACACGGTCAAGTGTCGGAGAGCTGGGAGTTAGGGGACTTTGGGAAGTGATGTGTGTGTTATGAAGGAGAGAGTGAAAAACAACCGAGATGAGTTGATGTGTGTAATGCTAACTGTACATATGTTCTATTAAATCAAATGTTGGATTAGTAAATAAATTTATTTCCTCACAGCGACCTATCAGGGGGAGAAGGGGGTGGTTAAAATCTCAAACTAAGTTGGTTTTTTTTTTTAAATTTTGTTTCTAGATAATTAATTTTTTTATAGATATTTAATTTTATATATACTTAAAGTAAAACCTGTTGTCGACTTAATTATGTAGCTTTATTTCAAATTACTTTTCTATTGCCCATCTTTCAATGCTCTCTAATCCAATCTCCATTGTGGACCTGTGTGGAGAGGTGCTGTCTAGGAGAAAGTTTCTGTACAACTTTTAGGCCTCCAAAATGGACAGTCCAGCGCTCTAATTCCTTATCACTCAAAAAACCAGATAGGGATGACCCTGAGGATGACATAAATCACAAGCCTTTACTCAATTCAAGGCACCAATCAAGACCAACCTTTGTCAACCAACGTCATACAGTGCATGATACTCTCGGAGAGTCCCATCTCCTGAATGCCAACATCAGATGGATAAAACAGCAGTTCTGGGATGGCAAATCGTTCATTGTTCATTCTGATCATCTGTCCAATTGAAAGGTAAATAAAATGATAAAATTAAAAGAAACTCAACATGAATCTTTTAAACCAAAAAAAAAATATTTGACCAAAAACAAAAAAGCATATTAGTCAATATTAAAAAATGAAGAAATTAATTGTAAATAAAATAAATTAGAAATGGACGAGCCCACATACAAATCACAAGAAAGATGATGTTTACTATAAGCTATCCCGACAAGATCAACGTCTAATCTTTCGACTTAGGACCGGACACAACAGAATGCGACAACACATGTACCGGAAGCTCAAAATTGGAACCAGTGAGATCTGCCCATGTGGAGTGTCACCAGAGAATGCCAACCATGTCCTCCAACACTGTGCTCTTTACCAAGAGGCCTGTATAAGACACTGGCCCCAAAACACCCCAATAGAAAGAAAACTATATGGAGAGGTCCCTGATTTGGAAACCACTGCACAGTTCATCTCATATATTGAGGTAGTGATCTGAACTCTCCAAAATAACAATGAGAATGAAGAAGAAAATTGCAGATAAGTTAGATCTCACTATTATCTTTCTATCTGTTTATTCTCAAAATGTATGATTATAAATTTCATTTTTTAAAAAAGATACCTCAAATAAAGTATTCATTTCCAGCTTATGTTTAGAAAAATGCCTGCAGGGTTATATGAAAGTAATGTTTGAAGAGACATTAGATTACAATCAACTAATAATATTTATGTGATTTCTTTTTTGTTCATAAATCAAAGTCTCCTGTCATATACTTTATAAAGCATAGATTCCATTTCAAGGGCCATTACCACACATGATAGAGGGTGAAATTCCATTTAAAAAGATACAATTTGTTCAGCTAACCTGCTCATCTCCCTTTGCCTTGCCTGAGTCTTCCGGCGCCCGCACATAACCTCTTTTGATATGTGTATAGTCTGGAAGTATGTAGTCACGACTGATTGTGTTTTCTGGGTACTTTAACCTATAGGGGATTGAAAAGACAGATTTAACCTTTATTCTTTTTTTTTGTATGTGTCAGCATAACTAGTAGGAAATGATTTGTTTTGGGTTTTTTTTTTGGTATTAAATCTGCAGGGAAAAAAAATGGACACAATTTTAGCCAAAAATTTAACTGCATTTGTATATTAAGTATCAGTCATTTCAGCACTCATCACAGCAAATCAGCTTAATAGATAACACTTTAATGTAGGGAATATTCGTTCTCTCTCTCTCCATTTCTAAATCTTTCCCATTCTTCTTTTCCTCTTTCACCTTGCTTGTTTTCTAACTATTTCATATTATATATACTTTTAGAAAATCTTTTTTTCTTTCTTTCTCTATCACACATTCAATTCAATAACATTAAAATGCTCATGAATAGAAATCTAGCGAGTGGTAAAAGGGAGATTTGTCAAACTTGTTTTTAAACATTTTCATTAGTGGTAAATAAAGTCTTAACATGTTATAAGGAGATATACAAATAAATAAATCTTTGGAGAGATCTGTCTCATTTTGATTCCCTTGTTTACCTTTTAACCCTAGTTTTTATGCTTTTCTACACATAACACTAAAGAAGGGAGGTAAAAATTATAATTTAGCTGCTTAAAAAAACACATACACAGGTTTAGATGAAAATATAATAAACATATGTATGGGTAACCCTGATGGACCAAGTAAAAGCATTGACACTTGGGCCATGAAACAAACAAAGATAAACAATTAGCATAAAAGAGACTTACATTTTTAAACTTGGTCCAACAGAATTACCTTTATGTATAGTTATTGTATTTTCTATATACAGTCGTTCACCCTTCCAGCAGGAAATCAGTTTTTTGTTGTCTTTTTAAAGTCATAAATGAAAATGTCATTTACCTGGCTATACTAATATCTTTTTTAAACTGTGTGGATACATAGCAAACATCCTCCTTCATTTGGTTGATGACATAGGTTTCGTCCATCACCATTAGCTGTCTAAGAAGAAAAACATTCTGAGAGAAAAACTAAACTTTCTTTACCTGCTTACATAAAGTTCAATAGATGATGTTTGTAGCAGTAGATAAACATTGCATGTTTTTTTTACTAGCTATATCCCTTAGTGATATCACTGATAAGTGCAATGGTTTGTAAATAGAATCATATCGATCACAACTTTCATATGAAATTTATTTTATTGTATGATGGCCTGTCATTTAATGAAATTCTATTTAAGGCAAAGGACAGAATAGAGGAATGGAGAAAGATGGTTGACAGATGGTGCCCCAATTATTCAAAGGACTAAGGGATAGGTGAAGGTGATTTTCTGATATCTAAAAAAAAAAAAAAAAAAAAAAAAAAAAAATAGCACAGAATTTTGCAGAACTCAAAATTCGACATGTTTTGTTTTACATCTTTCCAATGTTCCTTCAAAATTTAAAATGTTGAGCAGTGAGAAAGTCAATTTAAAAAAAAATTTAGAAATCTCTATTTGCAGTGTAATCCATAGTCTATGTATATTTTATCAAGACAAGAAAATGAAAGATGAATTTACCTGTATGATATAACTTCTTTGAGATGATTTGTTAAAACTTTGCCCCCAACATTTACACTGAAGAAACAAAAATATTATCTATAACTAACTTAAAAAGAGGCATATTTCTAAAAATTTGTCATTTTTTTTAAAGAACTTTTTCTTTAACTTATTATAATAAATACATTTTTATATGCTGAAAGATACTTGAAAAGTATACTTTGACTTGCAATGCAGTAATTTAAAGTCTTCAAACTCCACCAATAAATAGATTCAGTTTTTCTAGACATTATCTTGTGCACTATTTTACTTTTAGAGCTTAAAGTAGGTTGTAGCAATTGTCAGAAAACTACCTGTGATACCAAGTTCACAAGTAATGAAAAGAAAAAAAATGTTTACATCAAAGAAATTTTCTCTTTTCCTCAGTGCCATATAAAGAAAGAACCTACATCCTACTATTTCAGGAATTGTGCCAGTCAGACAGTTAACTCACCGAATAATGGCTTCTTTGAGAGGTTTGTTTTTATAAAATGGAACAATATGTGAAAAGGAGTAGCCAGAGTCAACAACCAAGGTCCCAAAGAGACTGCCGCTTGTGACTTTATCTGTCTGATGTTTGTAACATGAAAGTGTGGGGGCTACAAAAAAAAAAAGAAAGAAAACAAAGCAATGTTTTATGAAACATTTTCAAAAATCATATAATAATTGATGATACATAGATTGAGTTACTAAAATATACTACATAGAATTTTTTTTTCGTGAAGTAATTTCAATTACACTTTTAATTGGTCATGATAAACGTAAAATTGAGTAAATTGGTGAATTTAAAAAAAGGGGGGAATTCTACATTAGGTTTTAAGTCTTTGATTAGCTATGATATAAAATAAGAAAATGGAAGTGTTAGTTTATAATTGCTAATTAAATACAAACCTTGTTAAATCAAAAATTCAGTAAGATCATAATATATTTATTAATGTTGAAAGTATCCCAATGTAAGCTTTGCTGACATCCTAGAAAAACTTATTTCTGTACTTAAGCAGTAATAAGTGTATGATTCAATCTTTCACATTAATAACTGCCTAGTAAGTACAGGTAATTAGCATATTATATAAGAGGTAAAAAAATGAAACATTTTTCTACACATTAACAGATTTTGCTAAAGTTAATCTGTAGAATAACTGATTATGCACTTCAGTGGTAACAAAATACTGCTATAGTTTGTATTTGCTTTGAGCATAATGTGTCTTGCTAAAAATGCTATATTATATTTAAAAAATATATATTATTGTGAATAAGATAAGTTAATGCTCATAGACTCTACCTTGAGTTCTGTGTAAGGCCTGGAACTGGTATTCTTCAAAGATGACTTCGTTAATGGATTCCCCGATGGAAGGAAAATTAAAGAAAGGTTCTGTAACTAGCAGTGCGGTCTCATTGAAATCAACCTGGAAAACAAGAGTGTTGAAAATACTTAGATTTATCACATGCAGCATATTTGAAACTTTAAAAAACAAAACAAAAATTGTTGACACAATTTTTTTTAATATTCTGCACAAATAAAGAAAAAGTGTGAAAATGTATAATTTAATAAACTAATACTGTAGTAATAAATAAAAATTATAATGATCTCACCTGACACACATCTTTGCTAAACATATGATCCCAAACTTGTTTTTCTATTTCCCAGTTAACAAGGAAACCCTGAAAAACAAAGGATAAAAAGATACATAAAAAACGTTCTTATCTTATTAAAACTTGACTTTTTGAAACCTGGTCTAACTACTACTTATTTTGTGTTGACCTTCTGAAATGGCAGCAAATAATACAGGCTTGACAGGTCTTTGCATTCTTCAATTTGGTCTCCAATGAATATTCGTGTTCTGACATTTTTAGCCTTTGTCACACAGTTGGGTATAATTCTGAAACAAAAATTGATAATCTAAGACATGTATATTTTCACAATGATAATTTTTTTTTTTGTTGATAAAAGAACTGCATTTCAAGACCTAAAAAAATATAATATCTGTTCTGAGTAGTGTAGAAGGTAGGTGCAGTGGCTGAGTGGTTAAGTGCTTTTCTTTTGAAACCGTTGTCCCAGGTTACAAACCTGATGAAGACTGGGATTTTTACTTTCAGTATCTTTACAGCCCCAGTGAGTTTACCCAGCTCTAATGGGTACCTAACATTAGTTGAAAAAAAAAGATGATTGCACATTGTGCTACCCTTATTAACTATGGCTACAGAAACAGATGACCTTTAAAACATCATCTTCCTACAGATCACAAAGTCTATATGGGGAAATTTACTTTCCATTAACGAATATAGTAATCTAATAGAGCAACTGCTAGGTACATGCATTCTCAGAACTTCTGAGCATATATATAAATGACATTAAAATATCAAATATTCACTGTAATATTTAGATTTGGAGTATTTAAGAATAAGATGATTAATGAACTCTATATTATTTGCTTTTTTCCATTATTAATGCTAATAAAAACAAGAAAAAAAAAGGTCTAGTGGATCTAAATCTAGATGAGGACTACTAAACTATATCTAGACAATGATCTATAATCTAGATCTATCATGACATCAGTTATGATGATCAGTATTTTGGTCACATTTCTAAATTCTATACGCTAGAACAAATTCATACAAGTATTACAAGAGCTCCTTCTTCCCTAGTGCCACATCATTAGACTTTATTACAGAATGGAATGTGATTCAATGTGTTGCTTGATTTCTACATAGTTTTAGTTATTGATTAACATGCCTGACTATTGACACATAAAATGCATACTCCCCATGGCATGGCATAGGACATACGTCACATAGATAATTATATATAAATCTTCCTTTTTTGAAGAATAGTGTATGTACTGCAGTCTAACAGTCTAACTTAGAGTGACTTAAGACTTTGAGTCAAGTAATTAGAGTAGACTACACTCCTCCACCTCTACTGCTGGCTCTAACTCTAGTAAAGTCTAGTATTAGTAATAGTACAGTAATACTAATAGTAGTCTAGCCCTAGCCTAGCAGTACTGAGACAGTGAGTAGTAACTAAGTAGCAGTACGCCAGTAGTAACGCTAACTTGCGAAGTTACGGGTGACTAACGAAATAATCATAATGCTATAGACTAGAAAGTATAGATTTAGAAATTCTGGAGTAATATAGAGCTTGATTTCGATCTATTCTAACTCAGTAAAACAACATGATTACAAGCTTACTTAGGTTCTGAATCTGTTGAAAATCCTACTTTGGCTGTTCCCGCACCATTGTCTAGTATGAGAGTCGCCATCTTTGTTGTCAAAAGAAACAGTTTAAATTACGGCATGCTGCTAAAAGAAGTAAACAAAAAAAATATATAATAGCAATTTATGTTTATTAGTCTACATGCACACAAAAGTCTAGCTTTATTATAAAAATCCACATACATTTAAAACCTATATTATATCTAGATTCTAAATAAAAGAAAATCAAATGAAATAAAATATATTTCGACATACACTGAACTAAAAAAACAAAACAAAACAATATAGCTATTTATATGGGTAAGTGATTTGTTGCCTGGTTATCGACCCGGACTATTCAACCGTAAACATACCTATTATTCTATTCTAGACGTAGACCTATATATTATAAGCAGTAGACCTGGATCTGTAGTTATAGACCTACCAGTCTAGAAAAGTAAAATGCTATTAGAATTATGAATCCCCGTTGATTAACTTAGCATTAGATCTAGAATAGATCTAATTGAGTAGTCCAATACGAACTTATTTAATGTATTATTTTTAGCTGTTTTGCTATGTTGTGTATTTCATCTTTTTTCTTGGATACCTGTTTATAGTAGGTCTAAGAATATACTTTAGTGAACAATTTATAATTCATATAAGACAAAGTACTTTACTAAAAATAAGTCAAATTTAGATTATTGTCATTTTAGTTGTCTATTTATTTATGTCCTAATCTGTAGTCTATTCATGCCACATATTCAAAAAAAAAATGTCATTAAAAATACATCCCAGATCTATTTAATATAGGCCTATGCTAAATTTATATAAATAATTTTTAACACATGTGTGTAGACCCTTATATTGAGTTTAGCTGTTTCGTTTATTAAAGAACAATGAACGGGATAGAATTTCTTGTGAGTCACCACACTTTGGTGCGCAAACATTTAAAGGGAGAAGTCATTCCTCACTTGACCGCTAGCGCCTTCAAAAGAACAAAGGATGAATTCAGCTCGAGATTGTCCAGTCTTGATGTAACAGACAGTAGGACAGGGAGAGGGCATCCTTCGTCCAGCGCGGTGGAGTTTAAACGGCAAATGGAGCACCTCTCTCATTGTCTCCGCCAATGGTCACACCAACAGGTATGTTAAATAATGTAGGAATATAGCCTACGAGCCATAGGCACAGCACAGAAATCTATATGTGTTTAGCCCTTTTAGGCCCCTCAAGGTTTGCACCTTACTGGCCCCACGATGGGTTTATCTGGGCTTCTTATTGCGCCCACCCTCAATTAAAAAAGGGACTCCATTTTGGACATTCATTCATCCCCTAAACGGACCCCAGATGTCTTTAACCCATCCCCTTACTGACCCCACCACTGTTTTTAAAGGGTTTTGCCTTGGCCTTCAAGTCTTAGACAAAGTTCAGCCCTAAGGAAGCCCGGTTGGGCCATTGTTAATTCAATGGGCTCCACATTGTTAGTAAGGTTTAACCAAGTTGTCGCCGAAAATCTTTGCTATCAGGGTATAGGTTACAATTACAATGTTAAAGTTTTTAATAACACGCTAAATACTTATAGGCTTATAAATGAGAATATTATGTGTGAACATTTGTTGCTTTTTTTTTTTTTAATTTACAAAGCTTACATCAACTCTGTCTGTCTGTCTGTCTGTGTGATACTGATACACATTTTGAACACTTTATTTCTCCCACATCCCTTTCTCGGGTCACGTTGAAACTTGGCATAATGATTTATTGTTTATAACAAAACATGAATCAGTAAAATAAAAAAAAAATTAACCAGTTAGTTAATTAAATTGTTGTTAATTAATTAATGTGGTTTGATATCGAGAATGGGAAATAAATGTTACAGTATTGAGATACATGGCTGTAAATTTGGAGCTCTTTCCTTTTTTAATTTTGCTTGTTTATAAGTTTCGCTCGTTTCTTCCCCCATAAATATTACGTTTTAACCCAAAGTTCCTGAACGGTATGGAGTGGCAGCGGGCAGGGTTTTAAATGACAACAGTTTGAAGCACAGACAACTCAACCAGGCAGCCACCAATAGTCAACAGTTAAAAGGCTGATTATAATTTAACAGATTAAGGATATTTTTGCTGATGGGTAGGCCTAATAAAAGATTTTGATCCTTCCGCGGCTTTCGGCGCATAAGCGGCAAGCTCTCTACACATAAATTGGTCACAATCGCTTTCCACAGCGCTTTCCCAGTAGGCCTATACTATTCGAGCCGAAATAGACTTAAGTCTAAATCATACTCTGTCTGAAAAGATTTATACATTTTGTCAAAATCACAAAGTGTATTGTTGAAAATATTTATGCAGATATCCTTATTTTTTACGGATCCACTTCTTCCATATTGTAATCTAGTGATATCTGGACTGCTAAGCTAGGTCGAAGGTACAGCATAAAGTTGAAATAAGTAAAATCAAACAACGAGCTAAGTTTATATAAGAAATCAACAAAGCTATTTACTGTTCTTGTCCCCTGCTGTGTCTGTCTAGTTTCTAAGTCCAAGCGTTATCTAATCAACATATATTCAATGGTTGATGATTTTTATACATGGACTGTCGTTCGGTTCTCTATCTTGCCCGCTTATATCCCTCGTTGTCCTACATGAAGTTTGGGCTAGGATGTAGAATGTCTTCATCTCTGAAGGAACATCCGAAACAAACAAAGTTCCATTTAGCATCCTGGACACTATTTAAGTCATCGTGAAAATCTCAAATGATACATAACTTTAAATATATTACGTCATCATTATTGCGGGGAAAGAAGTAATAAAATGATAGAGCATTCTTTTATTTCAAACCTAGAGGTTTTTAAACAACAAGCACTGCTCTGCGAGTATTGTGTTCTTTAATTTCTTCTGTCCATGGTACTGCCTTTTTCTCCGTATGTGTTTGTGTTTAATGTGGCGTATTTCTTTTTTCTTTATTTCAGAACCATTCATCTTGTTTATGATTCTCTAATTCGCTTTAAATCTTTTATTCTCTCCACCTACTTTTTATTGTTATTGAGCCAAATAAAAAATACGTTTGAATAAAAAGCTTATCTAAGGAGAAGAACTGCACAACTACTGTCATAATATACCAGTACTATAAGATTCGTTTCCCTTTTTGTATATCAAACAAAATCAATTTATTACCACCTATCAATTAACTAAATGGATTTTTTTTTTGTATTCATGTGTTCTCTGTGGCATTTTACGTCTTGAGAGGCGATCTTTTCCCCTTGCAAGCTCTTGTGTGACTAAAGAGGCCGATCCTTGATACACAGCTGCGATCGCAGGTTGGGCATATGTAGTCACCAGGCGCCGTTGCATTTTCACTCTTCTTTCTGCTTCTGTTGTGTATGGCAATCAAAGACCTGCAATCAAAGACACCCCCCCCCCTGTATGCTCTTTCTCCACGTGGACCTATCCAGTGCCACCTCTTCCCAGTGCTGGTGTCGATCTTAAAGAGCTTCATGTCCCGTTTGCATACATCTGTATAACGTAGAATGCCAGTAGGTCGACTACCACAGGATATTCTGTATGGCGATCATGTGTTCTAATCGACAATAAATAATTGTGCAAAGTTTCAACTAGATCCGAGCAAGGGAAGTGGGAAAAATAAAATGTTCAATATTTGTACCAGACAAAGGGAGGTTGTTTTTTTTTCTGTTTTAGTTTTAATATTTTCATTCTTTCCTATTTCGTTCCTATTTTTTTTTTCAATCTTTCTTTCTTGAATTGTTTTTTTTTATTCTTGTTTTCGAGTTCGCATTTCTTAGGCCCCTCTTTACATTCATTCAGAATTGTAGTTCTTTCACCTTTTTCTTTCACTATTTCATTTATCATTAAGTTCTTCAATTCCTTATAGCGCTCGTTCACTTCTCTATAAGATATTTCATTCTTTCGTAAACTTTCTCACTTCTTTTATTCACTTCTATTGCTTTTAAATTCCCTTTTCTTTCTTTCATTTCTTTCCTTTTGTTCACTCTTCTTTCCTTCTTTTCTTTTCATTCTTTCTTTCTTGTTTCCTTCCTTCTTTTCTTTCTTTCTTTTTTTTTCTTTTTTTTCTTTCTTGTCTTTGCTTTCATTCTTTCTTTTCTTTTCTATCTTTTTCTTTTTTCTATCTTTCTTTTCTTTCTTTTTTTCTTTCTTTCTTTTCTATTTTTCTTTCATTCTTTTTTCTTTCCTTTTTTATTCCTTTGTTTCTTTCTTTTTTTCCTTATCTTTTTTTGTTCTTTTCTTTCGTTTTTTTCTTTTCTTTTTTTCTTCTTTGTTTTCTTTCTTACTTGTCTTTTTTTTTCTTTCCTTCTTTTATTTTCTTTTTATATACATATTATTTCTCATTCTTGTACAAATTTATGCCACAACTTAATGAAATGACTTCAATCCATTTCTTCTATCCCAGTTTTCTCTCAGCACCTACATAAACGATGAAGTGCACTGGATTAAGGAGATTAGCAACGACAAAGAAACTTAATCCCTGAACCAATAAATTCCATAGAAAACCCCAAACATGACCAATGTTTTCATTAGCTCTGACCTCATACACTTTTTGTCAGTTTTGATTTGTTGGAATCTTTCATGTCAAGCAAACTACGGCTTTTAAAAAGACGAGGGGTGAATAAACGCGGCTTTAGGGGTGACATAGGCCTATATATCGATCTAATCGATATTCCAATATTTAATAGGTTTCGATTTAAAGTCTAGGTGAGAAAAGTAACTCGCGTGTGACATGAAGACATTAGACAGTGGTGTCCAACCATTTGTTGGTCTGGGGCCATTAACGTTTTTTACAAAGCTTACATGAATTCACTCTGCCTGTCTGTCTGGTAAATAGTTTGTACACGTTATTTTTCCGACACCCAATTTCGAATCAAGCTGAACTTTTGTACACTTAGTTCTTGTACCTGACAATAAAAGAATTAAAAAAAAGCAATTAGTTAATTAACAAATGTTTATTGATTTTTTTGTTTGCTATCTCGAATAAGGGAAAGAAATTGTACTTCACTGATGTCATTGAATTAGTTCCCTTAATACTTTTGTGAAGAGAAAAGTTTGAAACTAACAACAGCTAACTTTTATTTTCATTAGCACTTCCACGGAACAGTGGTTAGTGTACTAATGGATGTCAAATCTGAATACTTCTATTAGTTGATCTAGCGCCAAGCGATTTCCATTTTTTGCCCATTTGATAATTTTTTTGAAATGTTTCCATGTAAGTGGGCCTAGTGGGTCAAAGGTCAAGCTATCTCCACATTTTATATCCATCATTATGGATAGTAGTGCGAAACGAAAAGCATATGGTTCGAGGTCCTTACTTTGGGAACCACTGTACTAGAGCACAATGACGTTGACATTATAACAGGTCGCTTGCTGAATGACATAATGCAGTTAAATGAATTGCATTTAAAAACTCGTTTCCGTATCTTTCATTCCATGTTTTCAACTTTTCATTGTATATCACTTCCTAGTAATACTAGTACGGTATATTAAACTTTTGCAACGAGAAATGAGTTATGAAAGTAATTTTAAGTAAGCTATTATTTAAAAAAATTTAATCTAAGATCTATATGAGGTGATGATTTCATTGATCTGGCTATATACGATCTTCCTTTGAATTATTAAAAAAGACCAGATTTTTCTCTGTCAATAAAGAAGAAGAGGCAGACAGAGAAAGCGGTGGGAAGACAACATCAAAGAATGGACAGGCCTACCATTGAAAGAGGTTTTAAACAGGGCAAAGGATAGAGAGGAATGGAGAAAGATGGTCCACAAGTCTTGCTTGGTGCCCCAACTGTCCACCAGACTAAGGGATAGGTAACAGGGTAACAGGAATAATGGAAGACAAATCACATTATAATCTAAATCAAAATGTTTCTAAACAGCAATTTGGTGTTTTTATTTGCGAAATTATTAGAGACTTTTATGGTAAACTAAGCAATGTCAAAGGCGCTAACTTCAATTATAATGAATAGGTTACTAAACGGTAGTATCATAACATTTATCTTCTTTTAAATAAGCTAGGCGAAACACTGTATACACTATGACATACCACATATAACAGGGTAAAATATCATGGCTTTAATAAAAAAAAATTATGACATACAGATGCTACTTCAAAAAAAAAAAAGATGATTACGTCCTACGCGTGTTCTGATCTAGTTCGTCCATCATGGTTCGATGATGACCACTTTGTCATCCAGGGAGCTGAGGGCTTTGCACTGGGGTTTTATGCCTCCTCATGTGGCTGGTAAGACCTATGCCAGCCCGGAATGTTCGGCCGCACTCTGGGCAGGTAATTCCAGCTGGAGCTAGTGTCGTTTGCCTTGCTTTCCTTTTCTGGCGTTTTTCTTTCGCAAGCGTTGTTCTTTTTTCATCAGCAACCTGTGCGTCGGTTTTCAAAGCGCGACGCCATGATGCTCTGTCATGTGCCTCTGTCTCCCAGGTGCCTGGGTCAATGCTGAATGTCTTTAGAGAAGCTTTGAGGGTGTCCATCCAGCTCTAATGGGTACCTGACATTAGTTGGGGAAAAGTAAAGGCGGTTGGTGGTTGTGCTGGCCACATGACACCCTCGTTAACCGTAGGCCACAGATTCATATGACCTTTACATCATCTGCCTTATAGACTACATGGTCTGAAAGGGGAACTTTACGCGTGTTCTAAGCTAATCTAGCCATGCATGTTAATCAAGACTCTGCCAAGTCCATTTAATAATTTAGATAGACATAAAATACTAAATACGGAGAAAGAAACCATTCTATGCTGGTTCAGGTGTTTGACCCATATGACCTACTTACCAGATGTTGACATGATAATTAATCATAAGCCTGGATACTTAATCCAGAGATCCAACTAAATACACGCACTATCAGTGTCTATCACGCACATTATCTCTCAAATGGACGGAATTTGGCTGTATCTGGGTGGGCCCATGTCACTAAAATATGTCACTAATCTATATTATTATATTTTAGCTCGTCAAAGTTAAGCAAAATACACTGCAACTTAAAATACTTAGACAATGTAAAAAAGTAAGATTTTATTTGCACGAGTGAACAATACATTTATTTCCACTTAATGTAAACATTTTGTTTTTAGCGAAGAATACAAAATTAATCAATCGGTCTAGTTTCAGAAACAAAATTATCTTAAAACTTATTTTGAAAAAGACGTTAATAAAAACTTCTGATTTTTAGCGGCCCCCGTAAGGGGAAAAAGCCGCTATTAGGTTTGTGCAAAATGTCCGTCTGTCCGTCTGTCACACTCAGGGCGCCGAAACTAGAAGAGATACGAAAAATATTTTTTCACCATTAAATGCGGCTTGAAAAGTTTAGGTGCAACGGCTACTT
>JADKLZ010005243.1:3697781-3722766 GCA_021533235.1 Biomphalaria straminea | reverse complement strand
TCAATATTATCTTAGATAATTAGTAATCAATATTATCTTAGATAATTGTTAACCTAGTCACTTTGTTTTTCTTGCTTTGATCAGGCACTTAGGATTCGATTATTTCAAGCAGGAAGCTAAAAAGTCACGTGGTCACGATACAGAAGCAGACGATTCACTTAGTTCAAACAAAATGTCTTCCAACTTTTCTTCAAATGTATCTCTTGATCGAACGCCACGAAACGTAAGATATGCTAAAATTCTAAAGCTAATAATTTTACAGAATTATCTATTTCATAAATGCAGTCGATTCTATGTACATCATGACACAGAGCCTGTGAAGAAACGAGTCCCTTTAATTATAAATGTCTTTATTGAGAAGCATACAACATAACATATTTACAAGATGACTAGGATATACATATGACAACACTACTAGATGACTTCCATTCTTTCTGTTTACAACCTCGACTTCCGCAAGTCCCCTAACTCCCGGTACCCAACACTTGACCGTGTGTCACGGTTGACCACCCATAGTAACCGTGTCACAACAGAGCCCTTACAGCAAAGTTCCTCTTTTAGACCTTGCTATCTATAGGGAAGATGAATCAATGGTCATTTGTTTCTCTGGCTGATGGTTAAAAATCAGGGTATCATGTGACCAGCATAACACAAAGAAAAAGGCACATTCCTCGTCCCATATGCTAGGACAAATTTGTACAAAAGCTCCTTCTACCCTAGCGCTATTAGAGCATGGAATGGATTGCCTGAGCTAACCAGGAAAACCAGTAACTTGGCAGACTTTAAGTCACTGGTTAATATGCATGACTGAATGCATGACGAGTAGGACGTAATCATCTTCTTTTTTGAACTAACGTCTGTATTGTATAAGATAAGATAACTCCCAACTACCTTAGTAAGGTAACCCATTTGAGTTGGTAGCACTCTGGGGCGTCCCAAGAATCCCAAAATTTAAAATCGAAGCAAGTTTTGCCAAGATTCGAACCCGGGATCTCTCGGCACGGAAGCCAAGTGATTTAATGCTCAGTCAACTCATTCCCCCCCCCCAACACGGCGAAACGCCAATGAGTTTTATAAGAGATTTTCCGAAAAAGGCACATTGAGTCCGTTTAAGTCAAACACATTTACCTTTTCACAACTAATCCGACTTACACTCTTGTCAATGACTGTAAATTATTTACACTCAGAGTAAGGTCTATAATCTATAAATACAAACTCATATGGATTTACTTTTTTTTTGTTTCTTGCAGAAGAAAACGAACAGCATGAATGATACAAATGTTACCATGGTAAATAATTTATGTTAAAAATTATAATTATATTATTCTAAATACTAGATCTAAGGAGCTATGAAGAATAGATAGACCTGTTAGCACTATAGGTAGGCCTACGTATCAATAAAAAAAAAAAGTGCTGTAATCCATTCCTGAGTATTTTTTTACAAAGCAATATCAACTCAGTCTGTCTGGTCAAAAGTGTGCACACGTTATGTCTCCGACACCCAATCTCGAATCAATCTAATTTTTTTTCACAATTATTTCTTTTATCTGACAACACAAGAATGCATATGAAATAATTCACCCATTAGTTAACTAAATATTGGTAATTAATTATTTTGTTTGGCATCTCGAACAAGGGAAAGAAAATGTAATTGAACTGAAGTGGTGTTTTCATCTGAATTAGTCCCCTTTATTGAAACAGAGAATATATAACTATACAATCTTCTTTAGTCCTAAGTATCCTACTAGAAGAGTGGTTAGCACGTCGGCCCGAGGAGACCCCAGGTCGTTCCCAGCCCCCTCTATTTTGTTTATGCTTTTAGAAACCAATTACGGTAAAACTCACCCAGATATCCCTTTCTTCCCCCCCCCCCGGGAGGCGCGGTGGCTGAGTGGCAAAGCCCTTGGCTTCTGAACCTGAGGTCCCGGGTTCGAATCCTGGTGAAGACTGGGATTTTTATTTCGGGATTCTTGGGCGCCTCTGAGTCCACCCAGCTCTAATGGGTACCTGACATTAGTTGGGGGAAAGTAAAGGCGGTTGGTGCTGGCCACATGACACCCTCGTTAACCGTGGGCCACAGAATCAGATGACCTTTACATCATCTGCCCTATAGACCACAAGGTCTGAAAGGGGGAACTTTCTCTCCCCCCCCCCTCATTTCCAACTTTGGTCCAGTTAAGTGATAGAATCACAGTGTATTGAGAAAGCTAAAAGTATGAAATAGACGTAAATAAAAACGATTGGTAAAAATATGATTAATGGCAAAGAATTGTTGTTGCTGGTCCAGAATACTAGATCTATTACAAATGTAATTACAGGACTTATCTAACTAGTTGATGCTTTGTGATTTTAAAAAGTATTTTAAATGTTTTTTCTTGTTTGGTCAATACTTTCCGAGGCAAGGATTTCAAAGGTACAAACACAGACAGGCTTCAATACTGTAACGAACTTCACCTATCAGGCCTTCTGCAAACACTGCTTAACACAACACAGCACATCTAACTCAAGAACTTAACAACAAGAGCTTCAATACACAGTGGCGGTTTAATAACAAACATATCAACACAGCCAATACGACACCATTGGCGCCACTAACTACAAATGCTTAAGAACAATACAACTGCCTAACTAAAACAACAAGCATCTAGAGCAGGGGTCTCAAACACGCGGCCCGCGGGCCGCATGCGGCCCGCGAAACTATTTTGTGCGGCCCGCGACCACGTTCGCAAATTCAAAAACATTAGATAAAAATTAACAATGACCACGTATAAGCCTTAAAATGATTTACAACTGAACAAATCAGTAAATGAGGTGTCACTGTCGCCTACCGACTGCTTAGGCTTTCAACAGAAGCTGTGTGAACTGTGGCTGATTTTAACCGCTGGACCTTTTGCAGCCATATACTGCATTCTGCACCAAGAAGCACTCTGTGGCTAAAGTCTACAAATGAAGAACGTGATGGATGTTGTCGTGAAGACGGTGAACTTCATGCGTGCACAGACAGTTTGTGTCATTTCTAGCTGATTTAGAATACGGAGAATTGATGTATCATGCGGAAGTCAGTAGTGGAAAAGTGCTGCATAGATTTTTTGAACTGAGATGGGAAACAGCATTGTTCATGGCAATGAAAGACAGAGACATACCTCAGCTCAGTGACCCAAATGTTTTTGTCGGATCTTGCTCTTTTACTGACATCTCGCAACATCTCATTGCACTCAATTCACAACTACATGGCACAAAGCAGCTGATTGCCGTGATGTTGGACCGCATCAAATCATTAAGATGCAAGCTGACTTTGTGGGCCACTCATCTGGCAGAGGGAAACCTGGCTCATTTCTCTTTTCTACAGAACATAACGGTTGAACCACAGCGCCTGAAAGACTACGCAGACATCCCCTCCAGACTACTGAAGGATATTGAACACCGCTTTCACTGCTCTCGAACCACAGTTTTTCCTGATGTTGGCATTCCAGATTTCTACCGGTTTCTTTCCAGAGGGAAGTTTCCAAACTTATTCTGCGCAGCTGCTAGAATTCTAAATATGTTTGGGAGTACGTACGTTTGCGAACAGTTTTTCTCCAGAATGAAGATCAACAAAACAGCATTACGATCAAGACTGACTGATGAGCATCTGAGAGGAACCTTGCGGCTTGCAACTACAGGCGACTTCAGGCCTAACGTCGATGGTCTGGTCTCTGCCAAACGCTCTGAGCTGAGTTGGACAGAAACATGAATGACGAGACATCTACAGTAGGACTAGTAATTATTTTTTTATATTTTTTGGGGGAAACTACAGTTTCTGCTTTTTTATTAGTGACAGAGACAACGTCAACTTATTTTAGTAAACTAAACTGCCTGTGCATGTAATAATTTACACTAAATGTAACTAATAATTATAAAAACTTTTAGCATTGACAGTAGTGTTCGTAAGATTTAATGAAAAAACATTTACTTTTCGTGGTGCGGCCCGCTGACTGGTTGTTACTTTCCAGTGCGGCCCACATGCTGATATGAGTTTGAGACCCCTGATCTAGAGCGTACTGCTACATCTTCAAAGCCTGTTCATAACACCAGCCCTAACTGCACGCTTGCTATCTGCTGGACTGAAACTGTCCCTCTCTGTTCTAACACACCGCTCTAGTCCAAGCTTTCGGGTCGCTTGCGCACAGCACAGGTCACACTAGGGACATCCGTTGACCTGTGACCCGCCTTCGTCTGTGCGTGTCAGTGGGTCTCACACATATATACATTCAGTCCTCCGCTGGAGTTGTAACAATACATCGACACTTATGTTTCCACACTCAGTCTAGTCCATGTCCATAGAGTGGTGTAGTAGGGTACCCGTGGGACAGTGTCCAGGAATACGAATTTGTTCTTTGTAAGCGTTAGGTATTTTGATGTATATTAATTTTACACATGGGACTGGTTACTAAGGTCTAGAAACGTGTATCACTATCAATGTGTCGCGAATGCTGTAGCGGTTCTAAACCTTTTATGCTCGGCGACTCCTTTTTACAATCCCCCACTCTGCCGCGACTCCCCATCACACACACATACAGCAATAGAAGAGTACACAATAATAATCCATTTTTTTTTCGATGGTCTTTGACGACCCCTGGCAAATCGTCGATCGACCCCAGAAGGGTCGCGGTTGAGAACCCCTGCTGTAGAATGTGGGGGTTCGTGCTTCCTGGAGTCACACTTGACACGCAACAAACACAAATGGTATAGAGTGAGTCCCGAGTTTTGGCAGTTATGATATAACATTTTTTTAATACAACAATATGCTGCACCTCATAGTAGTTAGGCGCGGTGGCTGAGCGGTAAAGCGCTTGGCTTCCGTACTGGAGGTCCCGGGTTCAAATCCTGGTGAGGGCTGGGATTTTTATTTCGGGATTTTCGGGCGCCCTTGAGTCCACCCAGCTCTAATGGGTACCTGACTTTAGTTGGGGAAAAGTAAAGGCGTTTGGTCGTTGTGCTGGCCACATGACACCCTCGTTAGCCGTGGGCCACAGAATCAGATGACCTTTACATCATCTGCCCTATAGACCACTAGGTCTGAAAGGGGAACTTTACTTTACTTTTAACATAGTAGTTACAAAAATGATCCGATGCATAGACATATAGTTATGTCCGCATAACGTATCCAAACTATTCAACATATCCATTATACTAAGTCCTCAGGAATAGATATATATAAAACTTTACTTATTATATCACGTCCGCATCACAGCGGGTACCAACAGAGATTCCAATAATACATATCCAACTCTAAGTAGAGAAAAAAAATAACTACTAGAAATATATGTACCGTCTCAAGTGACCACTGGCTTCGACTGCCCAAAAGATACCACCAAACTGAACTAATATCGATTTAGTCATTCTTACTTCCTGTTTCTGTATCAGGAGTTTCAGGTGTCTTTTCACTCTTCAAACCCGAGGTAGCATATAACATGCAATGTCAACCGAGAATGTGACAATTACCCATACACTTTATCAACTCGAAGAAGAAAGAAATTCACTAAATGAACTGGGTGGAGCTTAAAATTAGGGACCTGCGAATATTCGATATTCGATTCGAATTCGAATATAAAAAGAATATTCGAATTCGATTCGAAATTATTTTTAAATTTTCGAATCTTCGAATATTTTCCAAAAAAAGTAATACTTTTTTTGTGGATAATTCAAGCTCGGTTTTGGTGTGTACTTTGGTGTGTAAAATGTTACTTAACTGGTTTATAAAGCAGCTTCTGAAACCAGTATCAGCTGAAAGTTCTGCAGTTACTCAAAAAGATTTTTCTTGCTTTCGATTCGGAATTTCCGAAAATACTTTATATTTGTTCTTAAACAAACTGCTGCTTTAGATGCTCAAAAAATCCTAAAGAACCTAATCAGTCATGTTCACAGGATTGCTGGCTTTTTTCATTCATCAACTGTTGGTCAAACTATGTTGTCCAAATATCAAACTGATCAAGGAATGAAGGAATCAAAGCCTCCATTAGATGTTATTACTAGATTCAATAGTACATATTATTTGCTGGAATGGATTGACCAAAACTCTGTTCCTGTCTCTCTTGCACTTGTAGAATGTGGTGTTAAAAAGAAATGTGCAAGAAATCCACCAAAACCATTAACACAAACTTTACAAGATACTCTGAAAGCTACTCTTCCAATTCTAAGACCAACAGCAGAAGCAACAACAGTTTTGAGTGCTGATTCCAATGTCAGAATAAGTTTGATCTATCCTTGCATTTTTACATTGAAGGAAGAGTTAGTGTCCAAATCACCAACAGGTCTCCAACAATTTCGAGATGAGCTATTGAAACAACTTGGAGCAAGATTTGATTTGACAATGGATCATCTCCTGGCAGCCACATTTATTGATCCAAGATTTAAACAATACTTATTTTCAGAAGCTGAAACTAAAAAAAGCTGTCTTATTTGTAGAGACAATATTGGCAAACTCTGACGGAAGCAAAATTGGCAAAAATTCGGATGAATTGCCACGTGAAAGTCTTGTTCAAGACAGGAATAGAGGAAGCCTTATGGATTCAATGTTCAAGAAAGTGCATGATGCTCAAGGAGATACCAGAATCAACAAAATTTCCACCAGTTCTGAGCAAATTAAGGATGAAGTCAGTTTGTATTCAAAGCAAGCAGTTGTATATTGAGACAGTGATCCTCTTCAGTTTTGGAAAGAAAGTATTAATATTTTTCCACTTTTGGCCAGAGCAACTAGGAATTTGCTTGCAATTCAGGCAACAAATTGTTCTTCAGAAAGAGTTAATTCAGTTGGAGAAATTATTACTGCCCATCGTCACAATCTCTCGGTAAAATAATGCTGAAACTTTGATTTGGGCCAAAAAAAAAAGATCTACTTTTTTAAGGCCTGCTTTGCAATTTAATTATTGCTAACTTTTTGTGTTTCAGTATTAAATAAATATAATATAATAAAAATTTTGAATTTGAAGTTTTATTTTACACTTGTTGGTTGTCAATTTTTTTCAAGAATATTCGATTCGAATTCGATTCGAAATTCGAATATTTTCTGATATTCGATTCGATATTCGATTCGAAAAAAATTCCCTGATTCGCAGGTCCCTACTTAAAATTCACTTAGTGAACTTTGTGGATTTAAATACATTTCCAAGACAGACATCACACAAGACAGACAACACACAGGACAGACATCACAATAGACAGACATCACACAAGACAGACATCACACAAGACTGACATCACACAAGACAGACATCACACAAAACAGACAACACACAAGAAAGACAACACACAAGACTTACATCACAAAGTTAACAAGTCTATCATGGGGTAAACGAGCACGAGATCCTCATACCTCGAGTAATTTGAAAGGTCCTTGATCTATCAAGTAATTTGCAAGGATCCCGAGTGACAAGATACATGTTCTAATATTTTATTTTGTCTATTGGTCGTCCATGTATATAAACCTCCCACAGTGCAAATGTTATGAATGAATATTTCACGTCAGTGGAAACAAAAGGTTATAAAGCACCTTTAGTAAGATCGTTGTATACCCTTCTCAATAGTCATTTGCGATGATCCAGGACTAATGTCTCAAATGAGCAGAACAATTGTTTTAAGGTTTTTTTTTTTATTTATAACAATGTTTACATCATTTTACTCTGCCTAATCCATTGTTAAACACCTTTTCTTTTAAAAACATTACTTTATTAGTTTGAATCGTTATGCAATTAATTATTGGGCTTAGTTCTCACTTAGCTGTCGATAACAAATTGGTTTAATAATACTTTGTACTTATACTATTAATTAGTGTATTTTAACAAGTTGATTTATATCGTGGAAGTTAAGAAAGTAAAAACAATTACAAAATAATAATAATAAAAAAAAATACTTTATCAAATAAGCACTTAACATTGTTAAAGAATTTTTATTATTAGACCTATTATTATTATTGTTATTTAAAAAAAAAGTAAAACATTAAAATGTAAAGAAACTTTGTACTGACAGTATAGAGTTACCTTCCTTTAATACAGGCATGTCAAACTCATTAAGGTATATGGGCCGCATAAACAACTTACTATGACCTGAGGGGCCGCAGCAAAAAATCTGTTGCAAAACAGCCTAATAGTTTTTTGTAAATTAGAATCAATACAATAGAATACAATAATTAATGGCATACCTGTCCCTTAGCTAACTTTGTAGAACTATTTTGTAATTAAAAACTACTATGGTTACGCATTATTTTCTTTGTCCTGATGCTTGACATCATTTCTGGGATACCATTTTATTAATGTCAGGTTAAAATTTGTTTGCCACTGACGCTTTCATCATAGATGACAAATTTTGATCAGATAATCTCGAGCGGTGATATTTTTTTGTAGCTTTCATCATGCAAGAGAACTGCTCATAGAGACCAGTGCATGCAAACATAGCTAGAATTCTGGCTGCATATTTCCACAATTCAACATACCGTTCAGGGTAAATAACTACAATTTTGTCACAGCCATTTCAATATACTTCAACTAAGAATCTGACAGCTAGTCTATCAGCTCGAGTTGTACATTTCCAACAGCTTTTCAGAATTAAATGAAAATGGAGATACAAAACACGTAAATTCTTGCTCTTATGTAACGAAGTCGCGAAAACGGTATTGAAAGCATCTACTAACGATTCCAGATGTAAGACAGTCACCAAATGTCGCAACTGTATTTAATCTTTTAAGTTCCTGACACGTTGAGAAGTGAACAAGATTTTCACTTGGTTTATCCACAGTCCTAATTTTGCTTGAAAATGTATTTCACTTGATAACACCCAGTTGAGACAATTTTGTCTTTACTGTAAAGTTTCAAATTCAAGTCTTAAAGGTGACCAGTGAGATCAACTGTAACTGCCAAATTCCGAACCCATTTGTCAGTTTGAAAATGTTCAACAGGTTCAACTTTCATGTTCAGAAACAATGCGATTTCCTCAGGCAGAGAAAAAAATCTCTTCAATACTTTTGTCATGAGAACCAGCGGACTTCTGTAAAGTAGGGAACACAATCAATTTCGTGTCTAATGTCATCAAGTGACATTAAAATTTGGCTAGCATTAAAAACACGGGCACGAATAAAATTGAGAAGCGACTGAAACTGGTGTTATGACATGTTGAAACTGTAATTGATTGCGCAGAATGTTTCTTGGTGAATGATGCACTCAAAATGAGCAAATTTAAAAGTATCATGAGTCTTTCTTATTTTGGCGAGTAACTTTGCATCAAAACCATTTCATTTCATGGTTGGTGCGCCATCCGTTGTTAGACTAGATAGCTTTACCAAAGATAAATTGTACTGCATTATCACTTTCTGTTATTTCACAAAAACATCCTAGCTTGTTGTGGTGGTATGCATAGAACAGAACTCAAGTAGTTCCTCGTGTATGTCAAAGTTCCTGTCACACTCACAGGTCCTTATGTGCAACACCCTTTACATAAGTTGACTCAGAGCCAATGAAAATAATTCAAAATCAGATATATTGTTCATTAATTGTTCACGAAACATGACTGACATGTCATTTATTCTATCTGCCACAGTGTCACTAGTTAACGCTATTTCTTTGAATGCTTTCACCTTTTAAGGACAAATTACTTCGGCTTTAACAACATACTCCTTCATAAAATCACATTTATTAATTTATTAGGTGGCCAGAGGGGCCGCATGCAAGGTGGTCGCGGGCCGCATGCGGCCCCCGAACACCCAGTTTGACATGCCTGCTTTAATAGTATGGTACATCATCTACCCGGAATCTACAGTAAGATCATAATGTCTAGCAGAGGGACTTGACTAACTCCTTTAAATTTCATACTACAGTAATTAGATTTACCTCGGACAGCAGAGAAATTTAAAGAAAATAAATGTCGATGACTGCAGTAAAGTAATTTGAAACATTTAAAGTCAACACTTTTTTCCCCACTACAAATGCCCATCGGTCCCCTATTGCTTGTGGGTCCGTGCGCAGTGCACCCATTGGGTTAGGGGTTTGCTACGACACTGTGTCTTTACACATTCACGAAACACATACACTTCGATACACACCAATTAAAAACACATCAATACGAGTTAATAAACACACACACACACATACGCACACTCACATCTCGCCATAACATGAAGGCAAACTAACGCATTATACTCATGACACGTTTCCAGTGGCGTAGCTAAGGTGGGGGAGGAGAGTGGAGAATTTGAACCCCCCACGGGCCCCTCTTGAGGGGGGGGGTGCAAATGAGTGTTTTTTATATTAAAATATCTCTATGGCCACCGTCAGTCGCGAAGCGACTATGGATCATCTCATTTCCATGAGATGAATGCCTGGGCATAAGCTGTGGTCGGAACGATGTCGCCCACACATCAGTTCCCCCCTCTCCACGCAGCTGATGTATCCAAAGGAACGGCAGTGCCGATACAGTTTGGGGTCAGCAGCGTCGCAGGTTCTGCCAGAGTGTAGCACTGGGTGCTGCAAACTGCCTTAGGGTCGCCAGCTCCTGATTTTTCCTCAGGGTTGACTCCCGAAGTCTTTCCCTTGATTGGGTATAACTGCAAGGCAGGAGAGGTTTGAATTCAGAGTTTTCCTTCTCCTAGGTGGGTAGCCAGCCATGGCTAACGAGCCCCTCCTGCCCGAAGCTTACTGGTTAAGGCGCCAGTTACTCGCCTGTGCCCCTTCTCCTGTTAGTAAGAACAGTTCCGCCGGACTCAATATCTGAGCCACACGTGAAGGCCGGGAGTTGGACTGGTTGTCAGAGACTATTTGAGACGCATGCCATTAGGAAGCATTTTATAGGTAGTGGAGTGCTTACATCCATTACCACTTCCGGCAATGACAACCTTGCGGAACCATTAAAATATAAATAGCATCAAAATGCAGGAGCCCACAAAGAGGTCGAGCCCACCGGGGCTTCAAATGATGAAAAATTCCTAGCTAAGCCCCTGCAAGTTTCATTAGTAGAATTCTAAACAGCAATAACTTTACTTCGATCTAATTAACTCTCAGAGCCCCAAGTGGTCACAGGATAACCCTTAACGAAAAAAAAACAACTTTTAATTAAGCGTAATAAAGATATATACCAATCAGACATTGTAAAGGCAAACAAAGTCTATAAACCATTATGGATTTTTTTTCATCGATAAAAGACATGTTGAATATAGAGAGTATGTATATATCAATTGAAGAAAAATAGTTACATGAATTTACGTGCCATTAACAGAGTGATACAGTTACCGTGTCAGTATTAAATCTACCCTCCGAGGCTAAAGAGCTACTCAACTGTTACAGACACAGATTGATTGGTACGTAACAAAAGGGTTTTATTGATAAAAGATTTAAATGAGGCTTCTATAGTTTTTAGAATAGCTCATAAGTTAAAACAGGGGTTCTCAACCTGTGGGTCGCGACCTCCTTGGGGGTCGATTGACGATTTGCAATTTGACGCGGCAAGTGGGGGATTGTAAAAAGGGGTCGCCGAGCTTAAAAAGTTGAGAACCTCTGTGTTAAAACTAGCCGGAAATGACTCGCTGCTAGCGTGTCTTAATTTGGGTATTACTGATCTACTGGACTGAGTTTAAATCTATGTCGAACTGGGAGAATGTTACCTTCAATTTTTTTAAAAATATTTTGCCACAAAAATAAAAGTAGAGTATGAAATTGTTTTTATCCGTTAATCTGACATATTCATATCCAATATAAAATACAATGAAAAGGGAGTTTATCCATATTCATATCCAATATAAAATACAATGAAAAGGGAGTTTATCCTATTTTATTACAAAGAGTTACAGTTAGGTAATTTGTTTCTTATTTCTAGGATCAATTACAAACTTCAAAGTCATCTATTGGCATAGAGAATACAGTATTTAGAAATATGGCTAAATATGTGGCGTTTTGTCTTCTTATAGAAATATACACGCTTACACCCATTCTCGGCTCAAGTTTAAATTGTAATTTTTTTTTTATTTAACCTAACAAAACATGAATCCATAGAAAAAAAACTATTAGTCAAGAAGTTTTTAATAATCAATTACTTTGTTTGATATTAAATAAGTGAAATACCTTCTATATTATTGAGATATGAAATTGTAAGTGTGGAGTTATTCCTCTTAGATAAGTTTTTTTTTAAATTGAATTAAGTATTTGTAGATTTTTGCTTGTACATAACGTTGTCAGTTGGTTACTGGCTAATAGTTTGTGTGTGTGTGTTAGGCAGACCACCTTCAGCTTTGGCATACGTTCGCCCCCCCCCCCCCCATCCTGGTCTTTATAATAAAAGACAATAGCATCATTTTCATTCAACCTTCAATGTAGTTTGTCAAAACAATTATCTAAATTAAGACTAGCTCTAGTCTACTTTAAATATCAAAGTAGATTACACTTTGTCTATAGTTTCTTGATGTTTATGAAATGTAACATACTGACTTCTATCCACAGATAGTAAAAGGAATGAATTTCTCGAGCAACTGATTCTGTCACTAGACCCACGCCAAATTTACTTTGTCTCTAAATATCTGTCTGTAAGTTTGTCGTGTTTTATTTATTTTATTTTTTTTAGACTTTTTATTTCTTTATTGAATTGAAGTTTCATGGCAGCGGTTCTCAACATTTTAAGCTCGTCGACCTCTTTTACAAACTCCGACTCTTCCGCGATCCCCACCCTCCCCACCCACCCCCCTCACAGCAATAGAAGAGTAGACAAAAAGAATCCATAATTTCGATGGTCTTAGGCAACCCTCAGCAAAACGTCAATCGACCCCCCAAGGGGTTCGTGATCCACAGGTTGAGAACCCCTGTTTTATGGGCAAATAAAAAAGTCTAAACCGCCGCATACACTGCCGATGTAATGTTAGAAATTTTTAACTACGGCTTAAAAATTGCTACATACTGCAATTTTTTAAATATTTATGCGGTGTTGATAATCTTTGTTTTTTTTTTTAAAGTTATATGATATCATTCACATTTTAGCACCACTGAATTCAATGTCTTAGTTCTTTTATATGTATTTTTTTCCCCATTTAGTTGACAACAGTAAATTTTGAATTAACGTCCTTGACATTGCATAGTCTGTCTTGAAAACTCCAAATACACGACAATGTTTCTAGCTTGCAAAAAAAAAAAAATGTATACTTTAAACTCTGTAATAGACAAATTCGTTGTATTAGCAAAACAGTTGAGTTTTAGACACTTCTTGTATACTATCTGAACCATTATTTCCTGTATACTCTCTGAACCATCACTTCGTTTAGACTATCTGAACCACCACTCCCTGTCTACTATCTGAACCAACACTTCTGTATACTCTCTGAACCATCACTTCCTGTATACTCTCTGAACCATCACTTCCTTTAGACTATCTGAACCACCACTCCCTGTCTACTCTCTGAACCAATACGTCTTGTATACTCCCTGAACCAACACTTCCTGTCTACTCTCTGAACCATCACTTCCTTTAGACTCTCTGAACCACCACTCCCTGTCTACTCTCTGAACCATCAATTCTTTTATACTTTCTGAACCACCACTCCCTGTCTACTCTCTGAACCATCAATTCCTTTATACTCTCTGAACCACCACTCCCTGTCTACTCTCTGAACCAACACTTCTTGTATACTCATTTGTAATTTATGATGAGCATAAACATATTTATTATTAAGACTTGGTTAATATATATTTAATATTGTCTAAACATAACTCTTGTAAAAATATGTATACGCTTCATTACCTCTACTTCTCTCCCTTGTTCACAGTTCAAGCAACAAAAAGACATAGTCGGTCTACTTCCAAGGAAATTGGCTCTCAAAATTTTGTCCCACTTGAGTGTTCGTGAGCTACTTATCGCCTGCAAGGTAAGATGAAAAACATTATAAGCTGATTAGAAGATAACATTAACATTTACAATAATATCTGATACAACCAACTCGGGAGGATTACAATAGTTTCAACGTGACGCCCTCATGTCGAGTAGTGGAACTACGAAGGCCAAATAACGGGTAGCGAACC
The DNA here is from genome assembly GCA_021533235.1 of Biomphalaria straminea. Taxonomy (NCBI): domain Eukaryota; kingdom Metazoa; phylum Mollusca; class Gastropoda; family Planorbidae; genus Biomphalaria; species Biomphalaria straminea. The sequence goes on along the minus strand of JADKLZ010005243.1, from coordinate 3,708,742 downwards.
AGGTCTCTGTCGGTAAATCAGGGCGATGTTTGTTTGTTTTTTCTCGCGTTCGTGTGAGGATGGAATAGAGACACCGCAATCCAGACCAGCAAGCCCGTTTCACATCTTATGGGGTTGTAATAAGTACTGGGCAGCTGGATTGGCGACCCTTTCACGTTTTTTGTGTCAGCTACAGAATAGTCTTAGGCTGCGATAAGGAACAGTCTGGACCCAGAGGCTGCGCGCTACATATATGGCACGATACAATCGTAGTAAAGGATGCTGCCGTCGTGGAACATTTAGACAAGACTTTGGGGGGGGGGTGAAGAGCTTCCAGTTCACGCCAGGTGTGTAAAACTTGTTTGTCAAATGTTTTACATCATTCAGATGTTATTTCAGAGTTGAAAATAATTTACTTCCTAGTCCAGACCTCCCACAGGACGACGTGTGATGGCAGCGGGCAGGTTATGAACCTCGGACCATCAACAAGTCTCAACGACTGTTCAGCGTGCAGGCCATCAGGTCGTCGGATAAAATTCCTTTCGGACCACAACTAGGGAGAATGTCGCCTAAATAAGAGAACCAATGTGAGAGTGGTCAAAAAAATGTCTCCACAAAAAGAGGTCAAAAAGGAACTACGTAATGAATGGGAGAAGGAAAACAAAGAGAAACAAAGAGAAAGAACAAAACAAAATCAAAGAAAGTGAGTGAGAAGAGAGTAGGAGAATGAGGTAAAGAAGGAGAGGACAGAAAAGAATAACAAGGAAAGAAAGAGAACGACATTGAAAGAGAATAATGGAGAAAATTACGTTAAAACAAGAGAGAGGAAGGGAGAAGGAGAGGGAGGAAAAGAGAGAGGAGGTAGAGAGATATAAAGAAAAAAAAATAATATGAAAGAGCGGAAAAGAGAGAGATGGAGAAAGAGAGAGGAAAGAGAAGGCAGAGAGGGTGAAGAGAGATGGAGAGAGAGAGAGAGAGGACGAGGGGGGAAGACAGATAAAAGAAATAAACAGAGAATGAGACAGAGAGAAAGGTAGAAACATAGAAGGATCGAAAGTAAGAAAAAGTTTTTAAGAATGGCGAGTTTGTCCTTCTCAAATTCAGTCCTGTTTCGAAAACTAAGGTTTAGTTGGCTTTTCAAATCTCATTTCAAAACTTTATCATTCAGCTTCTATTCATAATATTTGTTATTATCGGCACAGGTAAGCAAGCGCTGGGACAGCCTAGCTAGCAGTAACACTCTCTGGAAGGCCAAATGTCAGGAAGTCACCATACATGTTCCTATACCCCCGAAACCAAACTGGAAGCTAGTCTACAGAGACAACTGCCACTTGAGATATAACTGGAACAACGCCCGATATCAATCTCTGGAACTGGTTGGTCATACTCAAAGGTAGTTGGAACTTTTTGTTGCGTCTATTGCGTCACCTTTATACGCTCTGGCCCTATCGCTTATTATTGCTATTAATACATTTACTGTAATAGGCGCTTCCTCGCTGTGAAGTATGCAGAGAATTCAAACGGAGGTAAAACTCAAATAACGAAATACAATAACACAGGCGAAAAGCAACTAAGTTAGTCGACGCTGATATCGAATCTCGAATTAGTTTAATAATAACGAAGATAACCGTCGAATGTTGTCAACCGAATCTCTACTTTCATAAATCTACCTCTCTCTACATCCATCAAAAGTAGTCTGTTTACATTTCACTATTCATCCTAAAACCCAAGTCTTGTTTTTTTTGGTAGTCTCGTCATTGTCTCTAGGTCAAAATATTTCCTTTCTATAAAACAAATAATTCCTACCGTGCCATAACAATGAGAAGGGTGGTTACTGTGAGAGGTATTCTTTCTATCTAAACTTAAACCATCGCTAGCGGGCCGTATCCGGCCCATCTGCCGGTGTTTTCTGGCTCTTCGAAACATACTTTCAAACTGCATAATGTAGCCGCACAGGCTCCATTGGGGTTGTTGCAGTGATGCGGACGGCCCGTGTTCTCGTGTCTGTAACTTTATATGAACATCTCCACCTCAGTTACTTAAAGATAGAGACAAATTTCTTATTCCATACGGTAGAACAAATTCATACAAGTGTTCCTTTATTGTCATTAGAGAATGAAATGGGTTGCCTGAAACATCCAAGAACACCAACGACTTGGCAGAGTTCATTTATTAACATGCATTTCTTTTTTTTGAGAAAACGTCTGTAATCTATAAGATAAGATAAATTAAGATAAGATTGAGAACAAAAAATATAAGTTAAATTATCCCTTTCCATCTGACGTAGTGTCCAGTGTGTTACGTGCTACGGAGACAAAGTCGCCACCGGCTCCGCTGACCAGACCATCATTATTTGGGACATCAACACCGGAGTCATGGAGCAGACGTTGACCGGACACAGCAAAGGAGTCTGGTGTGTCCAGTTCTTCACCAAACATCTGCTCCTCAGTGGTTCATTTGATACCACAATCAGGGTAAGTAAGTGCTAAAAATAGATCAATTGAAAAAAGCTCTTTAATTTTTTTATTTCATTGGGGTCACTCAGTACATGAAGTCTATTGTTATCGAATATGAATAGTTATTCAAATAGTTATGCACAATTTTTACTTAACCCTTAAAGTGCTGAGCTGTTTCACAATGAGTGCATACCAAATGGAATTACAATTCTGGTGTTAAGAGGCTAAACTACCACATGCATTTTAAGGGTTAATTCAACAATGGGAAGTGGGAAAAATGTCAAAACTTAATTAGGGGACTAAATCCCTAGAATAGAACCATCTTTCAATATGTAGCGTTTGTTCCCCTTATTTTGAAAGCAGTTATCTAAGGCCGGTACTTATCTTATATAATACAGACGTTACTTCAAAAAAGAAGATGATTACGTCCTACGCGTCATGCATTCAGTCATTCATATTTACCATTGACTTAAATTCTGCCAAGTCACTGGTTTTCCTGGCTAGCTCAGAGTCAGGCAAACCATTCCATGCTCTAATGGCACTAGGGAAGAAAGAGCATTTGTACACATTTGTCCTAGCATATGGGACGAGGAATGTGTCTTTATCTTTGTAATTGCAAGGAGTCTTTCCTGTAAGCTGACACAATCAAGGCCCTCTATTGGCAGTCCAGACAATCACGTTAATGGCTTCCAGTTTATGTAGTGTGCCAATTGCTCATATATATCTAATTATTTATTAAAAAGAAAGAAACATATGAGTTGGTTACCGTAATACCAGCTGAAAATGTGTGCAAACCAAATTTAAGCTTAAGATAATTGTATTTTAAAGAAATAACACTCAAGCCAGTTAATATCACACAAAGGCTAGCTATGCGTAGTAAATTTTTGTCACCGAAGATTTACGAAAAGTAAAATTGTTACAGCCGTTTTTCGAAGCCCATGTCAAACAATAGCCCATGAAGAGTTTTTGTTTTCAAATTTAATAGAAGGGATTGTAATGAATATGTATAATTATGTATCTAAATTTTAAATTGGTGTGACTCTTTAATGTTTTCAGATGTGGAATCTCAGGACTGGACAGACCACTCGAACGTTCTTCGGACATAAGAATCAAGTCTTGTGTCTCAAATTACGTGGGACTCTGATGGTATCTGGATCACAAGACAAAATGGTGAGGACTGACTCTATGTGTTAGACACTGTCAATGACGTTCAAACTGGTCTGTACGGTGTAAGTACATGACATTAGTTTAACTATAATCCTAGGGCCTCACGTTCCCTTTTGGGGAGAATTTTGATTCTGAGACAGTAAGAAGGATGTCTGACTGGTCGTGTGGTTTGCGCGCTGGAATGTCGTTTGGATTTATCGATTGTCCAAGATGCAGACCCCGTCTGCTCCCATCTCCCGTCGTCCTGCTGGAGGTTTGGACTAGAAAGTAAATTAGACCAGGAAGTAAATTGGACCAGGAAGTAAATTATCTTTAAGTCTGAAGGAACACAGGAGGCGCGGTGGCAGAGTGGTTAAGCGCTTGGCTTCTGAGCGGGGTCCCGGGTTTGAATCCTGGTGAATACCTTGTATTTTTAATGTCGGGATCCTTGGGCGCCTAAAGAGTCCACCCATCTCTAATAGGTACCTGACATTAGTTGGGGAAAAGTAAAGGCGGTTGGTCTTTATATAAGCCACATGACACCCTCGCCATGGGCCGCAGAAACAGATGACCTTTACATCATCTGCCCTATAGACCACAAGGTTCGAAATGAAAACTTTACGGAAAGAACACCCAAAATATGTAAAACAAAACATTTTACAAGAAGAGATTATATTCCTTAGTTCACCAGTTTAAAATCCGCTTCTGATAAAATCTAAGTCAAGACGGTCAATGTAGTGCTGACAACACAGCATAGCCTCGCGAATCGACCATTGATAATCTCATGGGAACGAGAAGAGTGCCTGGGCATTAGGTACGGTCGGAAGGATGTTACCTACACTGAGACCATTCTTGATAGAAGGACTCACCTCTGACCTACGATGTAGCGATCTGTGGTTACCACTATCTCGTTGCCACGTTGTACAAGCGACACGCTATTGGTCTAGACTGCCCACTGGTTTTGACGTTGCATGTCAGTGTTTAAGCCTTCTATAACGATTGGTCTTGCCTACACAAAAGTCCCCCCACCCTCTCAACGATCTATCCGAAAGCAAGCATTGATAAAACTTAGGATTTTAGAAGTATATATTGGATTATTATTATTATTATTGGATTAATATCTGATACAATGAAAATTAAAATGATAACATTAAGATTTTTGTTTTTTTAGGCCAAGTTGTGGGACGTAGGACGAACATTACTTGTTCATACATTAAGTGGTCACTCTGCTGCTGTCTTCAGTGTTGACATGTCCGAGGACTGCCAGGTCATAGTGACAGCTGCCGGTGACAAGGTATCTTTTTATTAGAATATATTTAGATAGACATAAGCTCACTCAAGATAAAAAGTTAAACTATGTTAATTCGCAAAGGTATCGATGGTGCTCTGAGACCAGATCAACTACCAAAAGACTAGCAAGTGTTGTATTCTAAAAATAGTCATTGAATGGATCCAACAAAGGATACTGATCATGTTTAAATATTTCCGCCGACTCATACCATGCTTGATTTATTGCTCTGTCTACAACATTCCATTGTGAGGTTATTCGTAATATATATATACGAAAGTATTTTAATTTTAAGTGGAGGATTTTTTGTGAAGACAAGATAATGTCAAGTCGATGTACAGGTCTGCCTCATTACATATTGGGCTCATGAGGTACTGGATACAATGAAAAAAAAATTTTTTTCTATGTAACACGTGCAGAATCTTGCAAGCAAATATCCATAATCTTGAATAAAATGTTCATAATTTTGCAAGCAAATTTTCAAAAGTTTAAAAGCAAATGTCCAGAATCTTGCAAGCGAATGTCCAGAATCTTGCAAGTAAATGTCCAGGATCTTATAAGCTAATGTGATGAGCTACTCAATACCGTGAGACAACGAGAGCTGGGTTGCACTGTGAAACACTGTGATGCAATGGGATGCACCGTGAATCACTGTGATGCAATGGGTTGCACCGTGAAACACTGTGATGCAATGGGATGCACCGTGAATCACTGTGATGCAATGGGATGCACCGTGAAACACTGTGATGCAATGGGATCCACTGTGAAACACTGTGATGCAATGGGATGCACCGTGAATCACTGTGATGCAATGGGATGCACTGTGAATCACTGTGATGCAATGGGATGCACTGTGAAACACTGTGATGCAATGGGATGCACCGTGAATCACTGTGATGCACTGGGGTGCACTGTGAAACACTGTGATGCAATGGGATGCACCATGAATCACTGTGATGCACTGGGGTGCACTGTGATGCACTGGGGTGCACTGTGATGCACTGGGGTGCACTGTGAAACACTGTGATGCACTGGGGTGCACTGTGAAACACTGTGATGCACTGGGGTGCACTGTGATGCACTGGGGTGCACTGTGAAACACTGTGATTCACTGGGGTGCACTGTGAAACACTGTGATGCACTGGGGTGCACTGTGAAACACTGTGATGCACTGGGGTGCACTGTGAAACACTGTGATACCCCATTCTTTCTCCTCCATCCCTTTCCAAAATGGTCCAGACAAGTGATAGGATCATAGCACATTAAGAATGCTAAAAGCACGAATGTGCGCTAAACAAAAACAATTGGCAAAAATATTTATAATGGTACCGATATAATATTCATATTCTAGATCTATTACAAATTTAATTACATGATGGATCAGAACTAAGGAATACAATTTCGCTTAATTATAATATTTTCATGCCTTTATTCATATAGACTGTACGATTGTGGGACAAAAACTCTGGTCAGCCTATAAAATGTGTCTGGGTGAGTCCGAACAACAGCATCATGACCATCAGTTACAGCCAGGGCTATTTCGTCTGCGCCTATGACTTGACCATCTGTCTCTACAAGGGAAGCAAGCTTGTCCGAACATTTGATGAGCACAGACAGAGGTGAGTTCCCTTTGGACCACTAAGTAAATAATCGCTTCACTACATTCGTTTCGCAAATAGTACTTTTAAAAGTTAACCCTTTGTGTCTCTAAACTCGACTTTGTTTGTTCGAAAGTTCCAAACCATGTTTAATTGTTCTTTACGATAAATGGTTTATTCGTTTTCCAAATCATGATATTGTAATAATTTTAAAGGAAGGCAACTCAACGAGGCATATATGTTTATTTACATCATACATGACATCAAAGATACACAAAACAAGATCTCCATTTAGCACTGTCTCTTCATCTTGACTCTCAACGTGGGCGGAAATCGTTATTCTCTTGTGTCAATATGCTGTTCTAGTCCGTTCACTAGAACTGCGCATCTGTGCACTAGCCTGAATGATGGTGCGCAAGTCAGAGTCATTACAATATATACACTGTTTATTGAAAGGTTATCAAAACAGTTCAGCCATAAATATTTAGGCTTAAGTTTCAAAACTCCGGGCGTATAGTTGTTGAGTAAAACACAGTCTTTTCATTATCAATCACATCAAAGTAACTATCACTGTATCACATTCACCCTTACCTATCTTTGAATGTGTTGGACAGTTGGGGCACCACACAAGATCTGTTGATCGTCTTTCTCCATTCTTCTCTGTATTTCGCGTGGGAAAGAATCTCCTTCAATGACAGGCCTGTCCATTCTTTTATGTTATCTTCCCATCACATTATCTATTTGCCTATAAGGACTTTCGTTTTCCCTTATTTATGTTAACTTTTCTGGAATCGTGCTAACGATTATATTTAAAAAAAAATTGAATTAAGCAAATGAAATAATTTTTAAAGTGTTTTTTTTCTGCATTAAAACTTGATACAATCAAGAACGTCCTTTGTCTACTGGTGGTCGATTTAGATTTTTTATTTTGCCATCTACGTCTGTAAGCGGATTGTCTTTTGGTCTCAAATGTGTATCCTGGGTCTTTTGTAAGTGACCTCTAGCTGCAGGGCCGGTCTTAGGCCACTGCAACCTACGCGGCCACAGTGGGCCCCGCACTTTTATAGGCCCCGCGCGATACGAATTCTAGGAGTAAATTATTAAATTAAGCCATTTTAACTTATGATTATAAAATTATAAAATATAAGAAAAGTCATGAAAATCTCCTGAAATTATTAAAATCTTCTGAAAACTGATTCATTATCCTTAAAACAGACAAAATTGTCATTTCGGGGTGTCATTCAATATGGAAAACATCAATCCAACTCGCGATTAAAAAAAAAACGGCATCGTCTGCTATCATTTAATAAAACTGTAAAAAATAAGCCGAATTTTAACCAAAACAAGAAGTTAAAATACTTAATTTACTTTAATAGTCAGTGGCGTACAAAAATAGATCTAAATCTATCTTGACCTCTTAGGAAGAAAAAAAACATAACAAAAGCGATATTTTGTTAATCGATAGTAAATCTAAAAGGCAGATCAGAATGTTTATCGGCTTTTTTGTTGGATAAATACTATCTACTGTAAATGGCTCGTAAAGTTAATTTAACAGTGATTTTGTACTTAGTAAATTATAAATAAAATAAAAAGACGAATTTATTTTCTAATACAAAATCTGAATTCTCACTTATTATCTTTATCACAACCCAAATTAGGCCCCGCGCAATCCGTTTCGCATAGGGCCCCGCAACCCGTAGGACCGGCCCTGTCTAGCTGTCTCGTTCCGACGCCGCATGCAGCCAGGTGCTCTCTTCTATGGCATGTAAAGCAAGTTGACGCCTAAGCTGGTCTTTGAAGCGTTTTCGTGGGGCGCCACTGTTACGTCGACCACCTTTCTGCTCACAAAAAAAGCTTCTTTTAGCATAGGTTCGTCCTCGATACGGGATACGTGCCCTACCCAGCGTAGCCCTCGGAACATAGCAAGTCCCTCTATACTCTCCTTACCGACGTTCGCAAGGACATCACTGTTTATAGTAGTTCTTGCCACCGTATGTTCATGATTGAGCGCAAGCATCTTTTTGAAAGCGTTCAAAATGTTAAGATCCACACTTAGAAAGGTTGAGAGAACCACTTCTTGTTATTCATTTATTATTGTTGCAGGCGGAGCGATGTTAGCCTATTCCACCACACTTTTGCCTGCAGGCGTCCAAAAAACCCTACAATTATAAATGAACAATTATGACACCGCCAAATACTTTTAATTTGTTTTTCACAGATTTACCATCAACATTTAGCTTCATTTGAATTCGGGCTCCATATAATAAAATTATCTCTTCACAAAGCCCACCCAATAACATAAACATAATACTATTAATACAATAACATAAACATAATACATTGACATATTGTATAGGTATGCTACATAATTTATTGAAGTTTGGCTATTGGCATTTTCTAGAGTTGAAAGTGTGAAACTGATCATTACTGATGCAGACAATGGAGAAGGTTACTTGGTCAGCGCTGGTCAAGACGGACTCATTAAATACTGGTCTTTGACTGAGTAAGTGATATGATGTAATAATAATAATCCATGAGGAAATTTGCCTTACGATGTGGGCATTAAAAATACATTATAACTAGATCTATAGAAACAAAATATACCTTCACACAAGTCTCACTCAAACGTTACACGTAAATCTGTGGCGCAGACAAAATAGCCCTGGCCGTAACTGATGGTTTATTAGGATAAAGAATGGAAGAGAATGTTAGACTAAAATATGTTGAGAAACTATTTTAGAAGCAATACTTTTAGATGCGCAAGCTTTAATTCTTAATTAAATAGAGTTAATACATAGGTTTCAAAATAAAGATGTATTTTAAAATTGTCTTTGATTAATAGATATTTATAGCATTATAGCCTGTTATGACATGATTAGAGTGTAGATTTATTTCGGGGATAATTAAGGGATAAGTTTTCCACTAGTGACGGAAGTGACGATAGGTTAGATTAAAAAACAAAGAGAAGAGATTGACGCTAACAACAAAAAAGACGCTTTTTGAGATACAAGACAATACACTATAATCGAACGACAACGACGGGTCCCTTCTTGAACATTAAAGTTCATTTTATTGTTGAAGCAGCGTCGACTTACTATATCATTGTTCGGCTTTCATTGGTGGTTTGATTTGTGACAGTTTATCTTTCAACACCGTGAATCGGCACGCAACAAGCCCACCTCTTTATTGTACAATGCGCTCATTAAACAAGGCTTGTGACTCGTCAATGGAGCTATACACTCGTATATCAATCTTTTTTTTTTTTATTCCTCTTGTATAGCGCGTTGCGTACTTTGTGTTCTTTGGTTCAGTCTGTTTGTGATCATGTAGGTTTGTATGAGTAGTCTATCTAGAAGAAGGCCACTTAGAAGAAGGCCACCGGATTTATTTTTGTATGTGCTCGTCTAGGGCGCTTAGCGAAATCTAATTACGAGTTAGATGCTGATCAAAAAAAAATGTCTGGTCTACAAATGGATATATGACATTCAGTCCCTTGTGTCATGTAGCCTAGTAGTTTATGCCAATTAGCCGACTAAGGATTACATTTGGCATTTATTTCTACCTATGTCTCCCTAAGAAATCTGGCATCCTTTATTATCTAATCCCATCTGGGGGAAGTTCTATGTAGAAAGATTTATGGCATGGGTTAGGGTTGCGACTGTCTGTTGATTTATTGTACAGAAAGACTAATTGAGTTTGATAACTATGATTCTTACTTATTCTTTGTAATTGTTTTCCAGGGACCAAAGTCTCCAGACATTGTCCGGCCACCAACAAGCCATCAATTCAATCTTTGTAGACGAAGTGTATCTTGCCACTGCTTCGTCCGATAAAACTGTCAGAGTATGGAATTTTAACGTTGGCATTGACTATCAAAGTTGACAACAGTGTCTTTCTTAGTTACATCTACATTGCTTTTTTTTCTGTCATGTTAAGTTGTGTCAATTTAATCAATTGCATTGAAGTGTATGTATTGACTGCATTATTAGTAGGCCTATTCGGATACAGGAATTTAAGGAAGGGAATACTTGGCTTTTTAAATATATGTTACTACGTAAGCCAGAACGGATTGTCCTAATCTAGCTAGGTTTTCGGTATGAGACTATCTATACAATATCCTTATCAAATGTTAGCTTTCATTGTTTCTTGCGTTTTAGATAATTCAAATTGAAAAACAGCATTTGAAAATTTTTTTTTCTATTTTACCGAGCTTATATCATGTTACTGCGAGCTTATATCATGTTACTGCGCCTTTCTTTGTTGTTGTTTTTTTTTTAAATTATGCTTGTTTCATCGTATGTAAGCCTAAGTTAAAAGGGGTTGGGAAGGGAAAATGTTTCAATATTTCAACACACGGATCCTTCTACTCATAATGAATTAAATCTGTTGTGAAGTCAGGTGAAACTAGCCAGATTTAAAAAAAAAAATTTTTTTTGTCTCGACAACAGGGTGTTGGGTGTTAAAATATTGTTTATTCCGTTGATTTTTTTTTTT
>JADKLZ010005243.1:3671891-3697771 GCA_021533235.1 Biomphalaria straminea | reverse complement strand
AAAAAAAAAACACAGCTTTTAGCTTATGTTCATCCTCAATATGAGTTACAAGCCTTGCCAAGCATAACTGTCAGACCATAAGAAGTTCCTCTATACTGTTCATACCAGCGTTTGCAAGGACATCACTTTTATGCTTGTATAGGAGGGGAAGAAAAGCTAAATGTTCTTATGCCTAACAAAACCACCTTTCATTTCATCCATGTGCAGATTTCAGAACATCAGTAGAGCTTAGGGACATCTTTAAAATTGGTATGAAATGCCAAGTCTCAACTTATGATTAGAACTCTCTTACCTCCCTTAACTACCATGTCTTCTTTCCCAACATGCTCTGCATAACTTATACTATGTCTGTGTAAAGCTTTTTTTTTATTAGCACAATGTGTTGATTGGTATTTCAAGTAAATGAATCTTTAGTTGTAATATAATTCTAATGTCTTCATTAGTTTGAAATTTGGACAAAAAAGTTAACTTATTAATATAAGTCAGATCATGACAGTTATTTTAATATTTTCCACTTACACAAATAATTACAGGAGCTCTTTCACAAGCATTTTATCTCAGAGTTTCACATCATCTTGAAAACTGTGTTTATGAATTGAATGATACTGCAAGTAAGTATTTTGCTACTAAATAGCATTTTTGAAGGAATGATTGCAATTTATGAGATAAAATTAAATTTGTGCTAAAGATTGAGTGTACAAGTCTGCCACTCATCTCAGAGATGACATTCAGAATTAAAAAGTTAAAAAATTTTTAAAAATTCCTTCTCCTCTACTAGAATTGATAGCTGTGGTAATTACCATAAAAATTAAGATGTAGTTTTCCATATAAATATTGGTGTATTTTAAGTGTTCTTATTATGAGAGTAAAAAAGTAATCAACAGACTATACACTGGTGCTATATTTTTTTTAAAAAAAGGAGCTCTAATCATAAAAAAGTAAGATACTCCTTTCATACCTTATGATTTATAAAAAGTAAAAAAGTAAAGTTCCCCTTTCAGACCTTGTGGTCTATAGGGCAGATGATGTAAATTCTGTGGCCTACGGTTAACGAGGGTGTCATGTGGCCAGCACAACGACCAACCGCCTTTACTTTTCCCCAACTAATGTCAGGTACCCATTAGAGCTGGGTGAACTCAAGGATCCAGAAAAAAAAATCCCAGTCTTCACCAGGATTCGAACCCGGAATCCTCAGTTCAGAAGCCAAGTGCTTTACCACTCCGCCACTGCGCCTCCAGGGCTGCTTTTAGGGCTGAAGATATACATGTCATCTGGTTTCTACGATCAGTGGTTAATGAGGATGTCATGTTGCTATAACAATGAACACCACCATGCCCTAACCCTCATTTTCAATTAGTTAGAGCACTTTTTAAAAATGGCTTGTAATTTAGTAATGTATTCTGTTTGGTCATATGGAATGCGCACTGGACTTTCATAAGGTGGTCTTGATGGTCATGTGCTCATACCGTATTCACTGCCATCCCAGTCATACTACAGTAGGATTGGACTAAAACGTAGATTATTTTTACCTCTGAAGGAACATTCAAAACATGAAAACATTTTACAAACATTTTACATAATGTCTGTCATTAAAATTATTACAAAACATTTTGATACAATAGCTTAAAAGATATATTATTTTCTATAGAAGGACCAATTACAGTACATTAAAAGATTTTTTTCTTTTTTACAGAAGGACCAATTAAAGCAGACACCAGATTGATTCTTAAGTATGATGAGATACGAGAGGACCTGTCTCACAGCCTCAAGCTTGGTGGACACTTTAGTCCCACATCTTGCAAGTATGGTACTGGGAACGCACAAATAAATATATTTGGTTATAGAGCATTTTTAATTAGTGCATAATATTTTGTCCCCTTGACATTTCATGACTTAAAATCGTAGAATGTGTAAATGAAATTTTTTATTGTCAAACTAAATGTACATTTTTTATTGGTATGGCTATTGAGCTTTAATGCAGGCTATTGATAAATGAAAAAAAAATTATGTTTACTTACTCAGAATGGCTCTCTTTCATACCTACCAAGAAGACTTACCTTAAAATGAGGGAATAATTGGGGATTAAAAAGCCTAGTGACCCCTTCCTCAAACAATACATCAAATAAGAAAATTCCTTGTCTTTAAATTAGTTTGATAAATGGGTCCATGCACCAGAAAAACCTCTTGCTATCAACTGTAGCATACTGTGCTTTGGCCTTACGTTCAGACAATTAAGACAGAAACTCTGCACACAGCATCAGTTGATGTGCTACATTATATCAAAAACAGATCAGCAATGAAATGAAATAATAATTTTTGATGAAGTACCATGAAACCTTTGTATTGAGTTTATTATAAGCAAGTACCATGAAACCTTTGTATTTTTATAAGACTTATAAGGATTTTCCTTATCCTTTACAAGGATAATAAGGATTGTTATTATTATTATATCAACTCACTTTGTCTTTCTGTCTGTCTGGTAAAAAGTGTGTACACATTATTTCTCCAACACCCATTCTTGGACCAAGTTGAAACTTCACACAATTATTCATTGGCATAGACAAGACATGAATCACTAAAAAAAAAAGAACCAAATGGTTAATTAATTACTGTTTGATACCAACAAGGGAAACTATTCCTTCAGTATTCATTGATATGGCTAAATTTGCTGGTATTACTCCACTTAAATAATTGTTAACACTATTTTTCTCTCACCCATTCTCCGATCAAGTTGATACTTTCATCAGTTATTTATTGTACCTAACAATGTATGGATCAATAAAAATTAGTCGATTAATTATTGGTAATTAACTATTTTGTTTGATATCAAATAAGGGAAAAAAACCTGTACTTTTTTTTAAAGCAGAGTTCTTCCCCTTTAGATATGTTTACTTTTTGTTTTTGTTTTTAAAGGATTCTTATATTTTGCTTGTTTGATTACTATTTCATTCATAGCCATATTTGTAATGTACATTTATTATTTGAACAGATCAAAACACAAAGTCGCTGTCATTGTTCCATTCAGGGATAGAGAAGTGCATCTTAAAATATTCCTCATTCACATGCATCCATTTCTCCAGAGACAAAACATAGAATACAGCATTATCATTGTAGAGCAGGTAAGATGTGTTGTGTTTTCTTAGTACAAATTTATTTTTTATTGTATAATTTTTTATAATAGTGTAAGATTCTTTTCTTGGATCATTAGAGGTTACTTACAAAAACTCATTAAACACTTACAGATAACAATTATATTTCTAAAAGAATCCAGAAAAACCTAATCTCTCATGAAATCAAAAGCTTATTACTTATATAAAAACCAGTCAGTAATAGCAAACAAAAAACCTGTCCTCTCCAACTATAACAACTAGCACAAACACCAGACCAGGAAACAACTGAGATTTTGAATTTTGTGATTTTTAAATGGCCCCTGACTCCACCCAACTCTAATAGGTACCCAACTTTACTTTGGGAAAGTAACGCAGTTGGTCATTGTGCTGGACACTTTACACCCTGTTCAATAACCATTGGCCAAGTTACAGATGATTATAATGTCATCTGCTTTATAGATCACAAGGTCTTAAAAGGGAAACTATACTTTACCTTTTTAAGTTATAGACATTTCAGTTGATATAGCAAGACACAAATAAGTTCGCAAAAAAAAAAAAAAAAAAAGAAATCAAATGAATAAGAGGATCCTTACTACCTGTCAGTGGGGAGTACTGCTGCAGAACTCTAACATTATCAGAACATTTCTCAATGAAAATTGTTAAGGGAACTACAATAAATTTGTTTCCCTTTAATGAAGATTGACCCTGGCTGTGCCAGAGAATGAAAATTAATTTATATATATAACAATAGCAATGTTCTATATTAATCTAAATTTTTCTAAAAGTTGTGCATTGCACATAACAAAACATTATAAGAGCAAATGAAATCATTTGGTAGCCCACAACATATATGTTCATACCACAATTTATCTTTGAAATTCCATGTGAAATTAGTTTGAGAAACAGAGAAATCTGTTTAAAGTATTATGAAGTTCATTTGTTCCTGAGACTTCCTGGTAAAAAAAAAGTTTTTATAAGAGGGCACATATTTATGATACAATCATCAATCAATAAATTTTACTTTGATTTATCAAATGGCCAGCACAATAATTTTTTACTTCATGTTCATAAAGCTGGTGGCTGAGGTGAAGGGCTCTGCTTCTAAACCAAGGGTTTACTGGTTCAAGTCCCAATGAATACTGGGATTATGTATTTTGTGATTTTTAGGCACTCTTGAGTAAACCCAACTTGGCATTAGTTGGAGAAAAGTAAAGGTGGTTGTTTTGTCAGCATCCTTAAGGCAGACCATGAGTACATTGGTTTGATAATGTATATGCAGATTTACAACAGCTAAAAGTCTGGGGTTGGAGCCCCGGATCGATCAGAATGGAGAGATGTGCTAGGGCAGGCCAGACCCCTCCATGGGCTGAAGCACTAGGATGGATTGATGGATGGATGATTCACTAATGTGCTGGCCAAATGACACCCTTATAAAAATTGGTCACAGAAATAAACCTTGCTGTCCAATAGAGTGCAAAGTTTGAAAGAGTAACTTTACTTTCTTTTTTTAATGTCCATTAAGTCCTACTAAAATCTTGACATTATATATTCACAGGAAGTTGGTGTTCCTTTTAACCGAGCCCTTCTGCTAAATGTGGGTTTTGTGGAGGCTTTAAAGATTCATGATTTCACTTGCTTTGTGTTTCATGATGTGGACCTTTTGCCGCTGGATGATAGAATCCTGTACACATGCAGTGATGAACCTGTTCACTTGAGTGCTACCATAGACAGCCATGGAAATAAGTAATAGCTGCATTTTATATCTCTATGTTTCAAGATTTTAATCTGAATTTGGGATTTGAATCTGAAAAGTTAATATTATAATATTTGTTCTTTAATTCAACAACAAAATCAATTTCCTGTTTCTTGATTTTAAAAATTATTTTAACTAGTGCAGCAGGTGCAGAATGGCATCATTTTGTTAAAACATTGGACTTTTGAAGTATGGGGTCTCGAGTTTAAAGATTAGTAGAATGCTCCTGAGTTCACCTAACTCTAATAATTATCTGATTTTTACATTGGAGAAGTAAGGCGTATGAACAGTAGATCATAGAGACACTCATAGAGACACGCATAGAGACACTCATAGAGACACTCATAGAGACAGTCGTAGAGACAGTCATAGAGACAGATGAGCTTTACATCAACTTCTCACATAGATTGCTTATAGGTCTGAAAGAGCAACTTTACTTTTTCACTTTATTTAAACAGCAGGTTTAAAAGTGTCTGCCAAAGTGATTAACTTTGAACATTTTAGTCTCACCCTGTTGTAATGTTTATAACAGAAAGACTAAGACTAATATAGATAGCTAATTGTTTTGAAAGCATACAATTTTGGTTTTGGTCTTCTGAATATTTTGTGACAGATTGATCTAATCACCTAAAAAGACAGGCTCTCATATAATGATTAGGGTTCTAACAATTTACAACCTTGACTCCATTTGTTTAACTTATTCATAAGTTTGTTTCAAAATACAATAAAATAATGATTTTTATACAAACTGAGTAAAATAGCAAATTTTTGTTTGTTACAGGTTGATGTACCAGAATATATTTGGTGGAGCCTCTATGATGACCAAAGACATGGTTGAGAAAGTAAATGGGTTTTCCAATCTTTACTTTGGTTGGGGTGGTGAGGATGATGACATGTCTTACAGGTACTTTTCTTCATTGACTCCAATACTTTTCATCCTTGAATTCTTTGCTGAAGTTCTGACAAGTTACATTAAGATTCAAATAGGCCAAATCATTGTCAGACAGATATATACACATCACATCAACTTTACATCATCTGTCATGGTATAAAAGGAAACTTTACTTTTTGAAAAAATAACAATTTTTTTTTTGTTGATGTCTTTTTTCTAGGGTTAGGAGTCATGCCATGATGATAGTTCGTTATGCTCCTGAAATAGCTAAGTATACAATGATGCGACATGCCAAAGAAAATCAAGAAGATAGGTATGTACATGACTAGTTTAAATCATAAAATTTAATAAAGAAGTCTGTGTGTATAAATATTGATTCTCAATGATTTAACCAGCTGATACATTCCAGCTCTAAACTCCTTTGTAACTTTCATTTTGGTAATCTTTGACTGCAATTTGTACAATGAGAAGATTTTATAAAAAGTATGATCACTTAAAAGTTGAAATTACTTTATACAGAAAAAAGTCAGTGAGACTCTGTACTGTTGTTCATATTGTATTTATGTGATTACAAATTACTTTCACTTATTATTGTGCTTACAGAACAAGTCTTTTCTCATCAAGTAAGAAAAGAATCCATCATGATGGTTTGAACACATTGAAATATCAGCTGCTAGAACTTAAGCATCTCCCATTGTATACATGGCTGTATGTTAGAGTAAATATGACAGAGATGTTAGACAACCCATATTTATATGTAAGTACACTTACTTAAACTTATTTATTCAGATGAAATTTTATATGCAGCCAATCTGCCTTAATGAAACAAAAGATGATGATGTACGCTTAACTGACCAAGAATTCTAATCTGGTTTCTCTTTATTTTATTTCTTTACAGAACTCGAGTACCTAGTTGAAAGAATGATATGCACAGCTTCTCTCTTATCTTGTATTTTCTACGGAATAAGTTCAAAGCAATAAATGGATGAAATATTAGATTAGTTAAAAAGAAGACCTTTAGAAGATGTCAATTTATATTGTAAAAAATATGTTTAAATAATTTGAATAGCAAACTACCCTAAATCAGTTTTATCTGACTATAGTTTAAAACAGCTTTGGTATGCCTATGTATTGTTGATGTGTGTATGTATGAAAAATATTTTTAACATTGTGATAAACTTTTTTTGTTTTATTGAACTGTATGTTTAGTTCCTTTTTAAAAAAAAAACATGTACAGTTTCAAAAAATGAATGTTATTGTAAAATTTATAAATGTAGTTCTTTCAATTTATGAAAATGTTTACTCTACTTTGATAAAACTTCTTGTTGTAATGATTGCCTTAAATTATTAACATGAATTTATGCTGTAATGATTGCCTTATTAACATGTATTTATGCTAAGAGCTAAAATAATGTTGCTTTTGTTATGATATGCAACGGTACATGTTAATTATTTATAAGTTTATTTTCTAAACTTATGAAATATTTGTACTTGTGGCTTGAGATAATCAGTTAAAGTAGTATATGGTATATGATTAATCTCTTAAATGTTATTATATGTATGTTAAAAATGAATTTTGATTTTGCTAATAATATAAATCTAGGTCCCTGCTGCATTAATTAATAGGCCTAAGTCCCTCAATTAATCTATATTGATTGGCCTCTGGCTTTAAACAAAGCATTGTGTATATATCTATAGCTAAATAAACATTGTTCAAAATTTATATATTTTTCATTAATATTATACCTATGTTGAATTTGTGTTTTCTCATATGAGTTTGAATAAAACTTAAATATTTTAAAACTTAAAATTGTGTTTTTTTTCTAGCTCTTTAATCAAATCTTACAATTCTTCTTCAATTATTTATTAAGTAATAGATGCTTTTTACTCTAGCCTCAACTGATTCAAGCCTTATTACTTATATAAATCTGTATATAACTATAAGGTATATACCTTTATTAATATATTGGCAAATTCATTAAATTATTCTTTCTTATTAGAGTAGGAATGGATATTGCCTGAATCAGCTCTTTTATTAACATCTATAACACATGGATACTAATATTTTAAATATTTAAATGTTTGGAATTATTGATATAAATTATATGAATATTTAATAAGTTATAAAAAGTGATGTAAAAAAAAAACAAACATGTAATTTCCCTTTATGCTACTAAAAAAGGGCTCAAAAGCTAATAGCTATGCTAGTTACTATATTTTATTTTACTATCACCTATATAATCAAAATAATGCTCAAACTATGAGGTCATAAGATGCTTAAATTTTGTTCTTCTGAAAGAAAACATTTAAAATGACAAACATAGTGTTGTAAACCTGGTGGTGGCACAAATGGGGGTAGTGGTATGTGTGTAGTCTGCCGACCAAATCGCTCCAGGCCATTGCAGAGATAGAAGAGCGGTCAAGCCTGATGAGTTACGATGATCAGCCGAGACAAGTTTCAACATGACAGTTCGGGAAAGATCGGCGTCATGAACAAAGCTCAGTAGCTTCATGAGAATTGTAGTCATCTGACCACCCAGAAACATCGATCGGCGTTCTGTCTGGTTTGAGAAAAGCAGCATTGACCCTATATAAAGAGCGGAGGTGTCGCAGTCAAGAGGGTTTCAGAAAAGGGTTCACGACAGAAGGTTCAGAGCACGGTTGACTACAGCACAGTTCAGCTGTGTGGTTCTGTACGGAGCATTACGATGGTTCAGTGTGGAGTACTGTCAATTACAGCAGTTGAGATGAACGGCGTCTTGATCTTGGTCTGGGATCGAGTATAGTCCGACACAACAAGCCTCGTGTGTGAAGTCAGTCTTGAACTGTTGAACCCAGCCTAGTGCAAGCCTTTAAACGAGACGGAGAGACCAATGCAAGAGTTGATAGGGCGATACTTTGTTATCAGAAAGCTATTTTATTTGTACAGTTTAAGTTGCCAATTGTACAATATTGGCTGTTCTATATTGACATTAAACTATTATGTTATTTTGGAGCTCGGAGTTGTCAAGTTCTTTAAGTTGGTGGTGTATGGTGCAGTTTGCAGAGAGCCTGGATATAGTGAGATTTGTAAAAATATATACACCTTACAAAAAGATGTAAATGTCTTGTGTATTTCTAGCAAAACTTATGTGGCAAATGCCCATGCATGTTCAAATCTATATAGGGCCAACCAAAATAAAAACTACATTTAAAGCCAATATTACAACAGAAGTAATGAACTTTGAATTTTCACTTTTTGTCAATCTCTTCTCTTCAATTCAAAAAAAAACTGAAATGGAAAAGTGGTTTGAGTGCTGGGACAAGGCCAAAAAAGCCAGTGAAGTCTAGCTGGGAGCGCATGAGGCGCCCTGACCGCACTTCCCCGTGTTGAAGGCTGTCCAGGCCTGAGCAATTAAGCTATTATAGCACAGTGCAGGACAGGACACTGTCCTGTTGGCTCATACTTTTCACGGTTATGGCCTAATTTCGACTCACGGTGCCCACGCTGCGGGGAAGAAGAGGAAACCGTGCCTCACGTACTGTTTGACTCAGGGGCGGCCCTAGCAGTGCGCGGGGCCCTGGGCGAGCGTCATGTGCGGGGCCCCTAGCCGTAAAGGTAGACTATATATATATATATATATATATATATATATATATATATATCGTACCACATCTCTCTAACGGGCTAATCCTTCTCTAATGCTGCAACAATAACAATACAGTATGTTCGCCTTAAAGTTGTGGGCCTTATTTTTGTAACAAAACATAGAACATTACGTAGGGTACTGCTGGTTTACTATTGGCCGCTAAAGTACATTATATACTGTATTTTAATTGTTCTGCATCAACAGATGCAAATAAAAAAACACTCGTCACTACTAATAGTCTGTCGCCTCTATCAGTATGCTAATTGAAACCAATAGGATGTTCTTTAAGAATAAAGTGTTCTATATGAGTTACAGTGGTCATTCACTTTCGAAGACCCGACTTTTTCGGAAAGGCTGTATCACGTTTTTTTTTTTAAAATAATTTATAAAAACAAGGTTACAAGGACAGTTTGTGTGAAAACACAAACTCAAAATCTGCCCCTGAAGTGGTCCACCCAGACAGGTAAAAAAGGAGGTTTCAATATTTTCAGAAAGAACATCAGAATGAAATTCTATCAATGACAAATAAATGACAGAGTAGAATGGAGAAAGAATGTTGACAGATCTTGTGTAGTGCCCCAGTGAAGTTTATTACTTACTTTACCAAATTATGACACGTGATTTGAAAAACTACTTATTAATTGTTGTTTTAAATTATGCCCAACTTATATGCATACTAAATAGATTTTTTGTCTGTGTAAATGTAGTAGTTAGTATAACAAAACTTACTTAACTTAGCAATACAAATGTCTAAAAAAATGAAAAAAAAAACAACGTTTTCATATAAACCTGTTTAAAAGAGATAATCAGATATCTCTTCTATTACAGAGCTTTCGGTGTTTGTTAACATTAATAATGAATAGTTATAAAAGTGATGTATTTTTCTGAAAGAAACTGCTTGCATACGTGATTTAAAAATTAGATTTTTCGGTTTTAGAAAAAAAAAAGTAGCCGTTGCATCAGAACTTTGAATGGTCTTAAATATTATGATGTCGGATTTTCACTAACTTTCTAGTTTACGAGATCTAAACGCAACGGATGGACGGACAGACATTCCACACAAAACTAATAGCGTCTTTTCCCCTTTCTGGGACCGCTAAAAATACTCCCGCGTTTTTTTTTTTCAACACGTTCACACAGTAGCCAATTGGAAAAAGAAAACTTAATATGTCATGCTGGAAGCTGATTTGCCGAAATAACTGTACAAGCACACCAACTGGTGATACTGTTTATATCCGAAAAATATTATACGTTTATGAAATTAAACAGCCTACTGCGAAAATCTGATCTTCGCGTGCGGTCTTAGGACGTATCACCAGCGACAGTCGAGAATACACCGTACAATTGTTTACTTATTTTCAGTGCTTTTTTATTATAAAAAAATTAATGGATTGCCTAATTTTTTAACTATTAATAAATTAATAATAAACGCTAAAATTCAAGAAAATTAATATTTTTTTCCCACATTGAAAAAAGTGAAGTACGCCGTACGACGTGACGGTTAAAAAAAGCACTGATTATTTTCATTAAATAATCAATTGGTCAAAAGTTCCATTATTGTTACTACAAATGTATTTTTCATATACAATTTTTCATAATGCAAATAGTAGTTCAATCTTTATCACTACGCATTTTCCAAATGAAATCCGATTAGACGTCGAAACGATTAGGAATGGTTGCTTCTACTTATGTGTTTTTATTGTGAATGTTAAACGATGATAGCCTCTAAGACTAGGCTGTCTTTACCGAAACAAAACGGTATTTCGAAATAAATAATGTAATCTTAAATGGCAATTGGTATATTTGGTATACTGGGAAAATATTGAGTAACAAGTCCTTGTTTATGACCACTCATTTAGTTTTCGAAGTTGGTAACAATAAAATCTCCCAGCGCGGGGCCCCCCTCAGGCGCGGGGCCTGGGGCGGTTGCCCCAGTTGCCACCCCCTAAGACCGCTACTGGTTTGACTGCCCCAGAGCCCAGACTTGCTGATCTACATCTCGATAGGTCTGGGAAACCAAAAATTCTCGACTTGTATGGTGACGCCTACGCACTACGCAAGACAGCAGGGTTTCTGTCCAGGGCTTTTGCAAGAGAGGATTTAAGCCTCTCTAGCCCTCACTCAAATGGAGTTTGAATGAATGAATGAATGGATAGTGCCAACCGAAATAAAAAATACATATAGAAATATAGATCTATTAGTCTAAAGCCAATACAACAGAAGTAAAAAGCTTTGAATTTTCACTTTTGTCAATCTCTTCTACCTTACAATTTTGTTTTGCTGTATAGTAAAAATACATCTAGACCTATACATGTGCAAATTTTGCCCTGAGAGTTGATAACTTTTTTCTGATCTGTTTAGGGTATTTTTTTAAATTATTATTTTAAAATTATTATACAACTAGGTGCTTAGAAATTCGAATCCTTTTATTTTTACTCAAGAGTTCATTTCCGGTCAGTTATTTATAGGGTCTAGGTCTGAAAAATAAACAATAAATTTTTAACGATAGATCTAAACTAGATCTACTAGACTATAATAATACTATCTTAGTACCATGATATAATATAATAATAAATTATAGATCAAGCTATAGTCTAGTATCTTTTTTTTTTCATACGATACATATAACATACTATTATGATACTTGATTATTGATTAGTTCATAGATCTACTAACTACTCATTAACACAGATTAATCATTAAGTAACTAGCATAGTCAGACATAGACTATATATTCTATATTATAGTCACTATAGACTATAGTAACTATAGTAATAAAAAAAAATAATAGTTTTACATAACAAACATTATTAACATACTAAGATGATACTACTTAACTACTACATTTACATTAGTATTGGTCATGATTAGTACATAGACAGACATACTATCACATAGTCATAGTTTCAACTTTTATAACTTTCTTAGTCTTAGTAGTTAGTTTCTTTGACTATGTGACACTATGTCTAAGTTAGACGACTTAGACTTAGTCATAGTTTTTGACAGGCTAGTCTAGTCTACTAATATTGTCCTTGCCTTCTTAGACTAAGCCTGCCTTAGACATTTATGAATCTAGATCTAGAACTTAATTTTAATTATATAATTAATAAATCTGATAAAAGTTAATAGATTAATATCAAGATTATTATTATAATTATCATTATTATATGATTCTGTGGCATTTTCATTTTACATCTCGAAAGACTATATAATATATAAGTAGATCTTTTCCCCTTGCAAGCTCTTGTGTGACTAAAGAGGCAGATCCTTGATACACAGCACAGCTGCGATCGCAGGTTGGGCATATGTATTCACCAGACGCTGTTGCATTTTCACCCTTCTTTCTGCTTCTGTTGTGTATGGCATCTGCAATCCAAGACCCCTACTTTATGCTCTCTCTCCATGTGGATCTATCCAGTGCCACCTCTTCCCAGCTGCTAGTGTTGATCTTAAAGAGCTTCATGTCCCGTTTGCATAATCATTACATGATTATATATTAGATTATTAGATCTATATATATAATATAGATCTCTATTTACTTATTAATAGATCTTTTAAAAAGAGTCTAGATTCTACATCTGAAAAAAAAAATTGAGCCAAAAGCTTAAAAAAAAGTATAAAACTTGCAACCAAAAATATAGAGTCTAATAAATAGTCTAGATTATGCATTTATCTGCATAATTTTTAAGAAGAAATTTTATTCTATAAAATAGATCTAAATAAAATTTCATTAAATTTCATTAAAATTCAAATGTAGAGTACATTACTTTACAATCGATGTTGGAAACTGGTACAGTGGTAGGCAAACTTCTTGCCTGCCATGTGGTATTATACATACTCTTCAGATTTTTCCTGTGGCCATCCCCATCTTTTCTTCAGGCTTGGCTAGTGTCGATAGTAGAATAATTCTCATTGATAAAGGAACATCTGTAACTTTGAAGTTAGTTGAATCCCAATAAAATGTTTTTAAATATTTTCAGCATTGGTAACTTTAGCTAGCCAAGAATGGCTTTTGTCTTTCATGTTGAGTTTGGGATGAATGACACCCCCTTGACGCAGGCCTTAGAACAAGGAAACTATGCCACAGCAGAGCGTTTAATATTGGAATGTCCAAATTCATCATATCTTGATGATGGTATGTGATCACTTTGCAACTTTTCTTGTGCCAAACATCACCTTATAAATACATTGTTATTGCTATTACATTATAATTCAATTTCATAAAAGTAACCATAAAATTCTTTAACTAGAATTTTTTTTTTTCTTATTCATAACATTTCATATTAAATTGATCAGTGATTAGATTTGTGTGAAAACAAAATTATGCTCCAATTAACTATGGGAATAGAAATAGTACTATGTTAATGTACTGCTGGAATTTTTGTTTCACTGATTTATTTAATCAAAGAAATTAACTCATGTTATAACACTTTAGTAAACATTTTTGATCTAGTAGTAGTTCTGTTAAGTCAACTTTCTTTTAAAATCTTATGTTTAACAGGAAAACATTGGAGAGATAATAATGCTCTTTGGGTTCCTAATTGAGTGATTCCTAAGTTTTTATACCAATCAAAACTGAAACACTGTTATTTTAGGTTACCCCAGCTTCTATGAGTACTTAATATTTTTTTTAAGAAAAGCAGTCCCCCTTTTTTTTATTCATGTAAACTTTCTTTATAAGACCTTATGATGAAGAGGAAAATAATAATTTAATGAGGTTTGAATCCCATTGAATACTGAGATCTGTATCCCAAGCATATTTGATTATCACAGCTTAAATAGATACTGGATAGTATTTGTCTTGTTTAAAAAAAAAATGACACTCATATTATCCTGTGGTCATAGAAGCATTCAACTTGTCATTTTCTAACCCTTAGAGCAACTGTTTCAGGCTGTTGAGGATTTCTGATCATCTTTACAATGCAAAATATTTCATTTGCTATTTTGTTTAATCAAATTTAACATTTCCCTTCTCTGAAGAATGAAGAAAAGATCAAGAAGTACAAGTAGCCCTTTCAGATCTTGCTATATATATATGGCAGATGATGGGAGGCATGTGGTCAGCATAATGACCAATCATTATTACTTCCCCAAACTAATGTCATCATTTGAGTTGGGTGGACTCAAAGATATCCCAAATTTCAAAATTTCAGTCTTTACATAGAGATTCAAACACAGACCTCTTTGTTCAGAAGCCAAGTTTTTTCCACTCTGCCACCATGCCTTCTTTTTCTGAATGAATGGTTTTAATTTATAAAATTACATAGATATTGTTATTTATATAAAATTAATTAATTTTGTTTCCATAACAACCTTTTAGGCTGCTATCAACGAATACCCTTATATATATGCTTGTGTGGTGTTGATGAATATCATCAAAAAGTTGCTACTCGAAATTTTTATCTGGCCAGGTTGTTAGTAGAAAGAGGAGCCAATGTCAATCACAGGGTCCCAGTGGTGAGTTTTTCAAAACTGATCAAGCAAATTTTTTTTTTCAGGCTGTTGCATCGGTTCAGGTGATTTTTATTTTGCCTCAAAGCCGTTGGAAAGTTGCTAAAATTTTACATTTTCTGACTGGTCTAAGTTTATGCAGCCTATTTACATTCAAAAGATCATAGTTAGCAATATTTCTAAAAAAAAAAATACTTGTTCATAGTTAGCAATATTTCTAAAAAAAAAATACTTGTTCAATGTAGTAAAATAGCTAAAGAAGAATATTCAACTTTTTTTTTAGGAAAAGGATGTACTTTTGAGTGGACTGTAAGTAACATTCAGAAAGCATGCCTTTAAAGAGATATAGATATGCTGAAAAAATTAAGGTAGAGATATGTAGCCTCCGGATATGAATATCTTTTTAGTATATTACTATGAATGCTATTATGATGACAAAAATTTATTAGGTAAAACATTACAACCATTTGAAAATACTTTTTTTTTAAATCCCCTTTTTAAAACTCAGTGGCACAATGTCAGGCAAAAAAAAAAACAACAAAAAACCTTAACAGTGTGAGTGTGTATAACATAAGCCAACTATATTTATTTCACTCTTAGCTGACATAAGTTGCACATTTTCAGCTCTGCAAGCTTGAGGATTGTAGTCACAACGCATAACACCAAATAATACTCCAGTGTTTCCAGTTTAGTCAGTTAGTCACTTAACTTCTCTGTGTGTTGTCTTCTGTTCTATTTTGTGGAATGTTGTTTTGAATTGAAAATAAGAATTGAAGAATCTAAGTCTTGAATGGGGGCCGAGATGGCAAACTGGTAAAGTGCTTGGCTTTCAAACCTGGAGTCCGGGGTTTGAATCTTGGTGAAGACTCGGATTTTAAGGGCGACCCTGAGTCCAGCCACCTCCAATGGTTGGGGAAAGTAAAGGCTGTTGGTGATTGTGCTGGTCGCATTACACCCTGCTTTTCAAATATTGGCCATAGAAACAGTGGATTTAAACATCATCTGCCCCATAGATCACAAGGTCTGAAAAAATAAACTTTACTTTTACTTTTTCTAAGTTTTAAACCCATAACCTAACCCTGACATGTTGTTTTATACATCAGTAATGAATTTGTTACATTTTGAAATATTTAGACTCGATCAAATCTACATTCTATTTTGTAACCAGCTATTTTTTTGTTGCAGACTAATTATGGGTCTGAGTATATCAGTCCTGGTAAATCTAGCTTTGAGCTTTTGGTGGACTTTTATAATGACCTGACTTGTCATCCAGAGAGCTTTGATAGTGAATCACCTTGGTGAGTTTTTACATAATATGTACTACATTGTCAGCAGCAGATGTTTAAAACTATCACCTTTCACCCTCAAAAAGTAAAATTTAAATTGATGTTACTAAAACCTAAAGAAGGCTGATTTTTCTGCCTGCCATAAACTTCCATATTATTATCTAACAGTGTTACAATCTAGAATCAGTGGTTAATTAATAAGGTTTCTTTAACAATTGGATTCCTAAAAAAAATTCAATGTTACATTGATGTTTTGTATTCTGGATTGAGTATTAAAAATGTTTAAATTTGTATGCATAAGTTGGACAAAAAAAAAGTATGTAAATTAATTATGAGACAGGCTAGCCTTTCATATTTTATGTTTACAGTAAGCTAAATGTTTAAATAGAAAAAATATATTTCTGCTAAATAAATTGAAAGGATTTGCTTTTTAAAAAAAAAATGTTTTCAAATGTCTTCCTATGACAACAAATAAAAATATTTTTTTATGCAAATTGTCCTCTACTCTAAAATGTTCTCTCCTTCTAATCAGAAATACACTCACTAACTTTCTTTTGGCCACCCACACCATACGGTACAGTACCTTCCGATAAGGACTCATACAGTGTCTTACACTATTTTATTTCTTTTCAGGGCTTTGAAGTATTAAGAATTCTTTTGGTTTACCTTCTGGATAGCTCAGTTGAATTTATTTCCCAGTACAGTTAATCTCATTTGTGTAATTTACTCTTCATCCATCCCAGTGGCACTACAGCCCAGGGAGGGCCTTGGCCTGCTCTAGCACATCTTTCCATTCTGATCTATCCTGTGCTTTATGTCTCCATGCTGGATTCTTAGTAGTTTAAGATCTGCTTTTGGGGCGCCTTCCTTTTTGGTTTTTGCCTGTGAATGTGCACTGAATATTTATTTTACAGCTCCCACATTTAATGCTTAGGGCAATGCAAAATTTTAAATATTTATTTAAGTAATTTTATTGGTTTTTAGAGATTTCAAATTTATTTATTCCATTGACTTATTTACAGGCACCAGCCAGAAAAGATATGGAATCCTTTGACAGAGCTTGTAGTTGGACTCAATAAACAATATCTGACTACTAAAGAGGAAGTCTTGGATGATTTAAAGGAACTAGTTTTTGATATTCTTCGTAAGTTTGTGGTCCTTCGACTTCTCTGACACCATTTTGAATTTTTTTTTTGGGCAATAGTACTTTTTGGTAGCCAATGCTTATGCAGCTGTCAATACTCTTGACCCTTCATTGGACATTACATCTATTGTAAGAGCCATTCACTAAAGGTTATTATATCAATCATTAGAATGATCATGCTTATAATAAAACAAATTGAGTCATTATGTATATTGTAAGAGCCATGACTAAAGATTATTATATCGACCTTTAGAAAGAACATTCTTATCATAAAAGAAATTGAGCCATTATGTATATTGTAAGAGCCATTCACTAAAGATTATTATATCGACCTTTACAATGATCATTGCTTATCATAAAACAAAATGAGCCTTCATGAAGCATGTATTTTTAGTTAAAGTTAGAAGCCCTTGCAGACTTTGAGATCTGAAGGGTAGATGATGTAAAAGGTCATCTAAGATCTGAAGGGCAGATGATGTAAAAGGTCATCTGTTTCTATGGTCGATGGTTAACAAGGGTGTCACGTTTATAGAACAACCATCAACCAACTTTACTTTCCCCATAAAATCCTGAAATTCAAAAGTAATGCCAGTGTTGGTTGGACTCAGGGATGTCCTAAAAGTCCTGAAATTAACAATCCCAGTCTCCACCAGGATTTGAACCAGAAGCCATGCACTTAACCACTCAGCCACCATGTCCCCATCAATTAATTTCACTACAAATTAGGTTTGATCAGTATATCTGACTACCCTTTCAACAATAGGTCACATTAGAACAAGATCTGCCATTTTTAAATTTATTTAAAATTAATTAGTTGTTTTTTTCTCAATGTTTATGAGCCTGCCTTATGTTTGGTGAATAAGTAAAACAGTAAAATCAAATTTCCCCTTTCAGGCCATGCAGTCTATAGGGCAAATAATGTTTAGATCATCTGTTTCTTTGGTCAACAGTTAATGAGCAGCGTGTCTGTCATGTACAATCAGTCATGCATATTAACCAATGACTTAAATTCTGCCAAGTCACTGGTTTTCCTGGCTAGCTCAGGCTTCCTAGATCCATTCTCTAATGGCTCTAGGAAGAAAGAGCATTTGTACAGATTTGTCCTAGCTTATGGGATGAGGAATGTGCCTTTAGATACATGACATTTTTGTGACAATTTTTGTGACAAATAGCCAGTACAGCTATCAACCGCCTTTGCTTTCCCCATCTAAAATCGAGTACTGGTAAGGATAGGGTGGACTCAGAGGTACCCAAAACATCCTGAAATTCAAAATCCCAGTCTTACCAAGATTTGAACTCAGGACCCAAGGTTCTAAAGCCAAGTGCTTAGCACTCAGCACTTTGTAATTATTTTTATGATAATAAGCTGTAATAATCAAACTCAGAACCTTGCCTCATTTAAACATAAAATTAAACATCACTTAATTAAGACACAATATTGTTTACCTTGTATTGTTTGAAGCTAAAAGTTACAAATCAGAAAGTTGTATCCTTTCTTTACTTTATTTGTAATAATTGTATTGTAAGATTTTCCTAGTATGCTGCCCTTTGAGACAGAACTGAGAGATCGTTCAAGCAGAAGATGTAAAGTTAACTTGTTTTTGTCTCATTGTTAATTGGTCACACTTTTTTTGTTTTGTTTTACTATTTATATATTTACACCACATCAGAGTTTCATTGTTATGCATTTTCAGAGCATGGCGGTGATGCCAATATCTTAGATGAAAACAGAATGACAGCGTCACACCGGCTGGCAATGTTTAGTTATGATTTGGCCTTGATGGAAATCATTGGTAGTAATGGGGCTGACCTAAATATAGTGGATGGAATCGGCAACACACCTCTCTTGTCCTTGTGTGATGCCGCCGCTTTCAGGGGGGACAACAGTTGCAATGTGTCGCCTGCCAGTGACAGCGATGTTGCCAGGAAAGCTTTGTTTGAAGAAGATCTCAAATCACAACTCAGGGTGAAAACTGACTTTCTGCACTATTTGCTCAAGCGGAAGGACACGGATGTAAGTGCTTTGTAAAACATCTTTATATGATTGTACAATATTAAAATATATTTTCTACAGAGTCAACATTTTTATAAAATGGTTTGTTCTTATTAGAACAATTGATAATGGTCAAACAGAGCATCTGAGACTTTGAGATAGATAAGTACAAATAAACCCTCCCTGCATTGTAATAGCCAACATTTTAAAATAGCGTTGTAACTCTGCCTCCGCACCACAATAATTGTGCGCATCTGTGCACTGCAAAACATGATTAGGAAGACATGTTGAGACAGGAAGAAGAACTGTAGTGGTGGCAGCTAAAGTTATGGGAGTCTAAAGAGTCTGTGGCTAAGTTCTGTCCTGCGTGATACTGTGGAACTGTTTTGGAAGACCTGGAATGACACTGGGAAGTGTGTCAGTGGTCTGTTTTGTATTCTGGTAGGAAGTAGGACTCTAAGAACATAAGACATTAGTTCCTGTGACTTGTTAGTGGAAGTCCAACTGTTTGTTGTTAGATTCTTATAAATACATCCTTTATTATTGCCTCTTATCTTTTTCATTGAGTTGCCTGCTTTAGAATTTACAATAGATATAAAAATGGTTTATCTTTCTTGAACATTGTGAGAAAGCCAAGTCTCATCAATACATACATTATTGTTACTGATTTGTAGTTAGAATGGTTTTAGATGGTTTAGAATTAATGTGTTCTTGAACATTGTGAGAAAGCCAAGTCTCATCAATACATACATTATTGTTACTGATTTGTAGTTAGAATGGTTTTAGATGGTTTAGAATCAATGCAGAACTACCAATAGCCACAATATTTCATTATATATTAGTCAATAAACCATGGAAAGTATAACAGAGATTGATAATGAAATAGAGGAGACTGTTGAACTTTTAATCATCCCAGCTTTGACAGTGGTTCGTGGTATATTCATAACAACTTTATAATGTCTGAATTAGAGTTAGGATTTCGAGGTTAAAGATATGTAAAATATTTGTATCAAATCTCTTGCAATCTTATTTGTTGACTTACTTTTAGGTCAATCATCAAAACAACTTTGGTCAGACGGCTCTATTTCACTGTCTACTGCGGGAAGATATGGACAGTGCTAAAATCTTGCTGGACGCAGGAGCTGACCCATCACTCCAGTGTTATGTGTGGGAATCCAGGAAAAAGAAACGGTGATTTTAATTAAGAATGCATTCGTTTGCCAGATAGTGAACAATGGTACAGTTTAAATTACATTCGTTGTACACACATGATAGTGTTCAGGGCAGATGAAGAGTTGTTCCCTTCTTTCTGTGGTTCATAGTTTATGAGGAAAGTGGGGGGACCACCACAATGATATAATGTATCCATTAACTCTTTATCTCCTAACTGGGGCCAGACTCCATCCCTGCTGAAATTTACTCACTTGGCAGCTCAGAGCTAAACTAACAGAACTCTACCAGATAATGTGGGAGCAAAAGACTCTACCACAAGAGTTCAAAGACGCCTCCATCATTCACCTCTACAAGAGAAAGGGTAATAGGCAGTCATGCGACAATCATCGTGGCATATCCCTCCTATGCATTGCTGGCAAGATTCTGGCTAGGGTGCTTTTAAACAGATTACAACACCACTTAGAAACTGGCCTACTTCCGGAAAGTCAATGTGGCTTCAGGCAAGGCAGAGGCACGATTGATATGATCTTTGCAGTCCGCCAACTCCAAGAGAAATGTAGAGAACAAAACTCAAATCTCTATACTGCTTTCATAGACCAGACTAAAGCTTTTGACAATGTCAGTCGTGAAGGCCTTTGGCAGATCATGTCCAAATTCGGCTGCCCTGACCAATTCATAACAATGGTGCGCCAATTCCATGAAAACATGCAAGCAAGAGTCCAAGACAACGGAGATTACTCCAAGCCTTTTCTTGTCTCAAATGGCGTGAAGCAGGGCTGTGTGCTGGCTCCAACACTTTTCAGCTTAATGTTCACCGCCATGCTGAAAGATGCCTTCTGCAAAGAAAGTTTTGGAGTTGACATACGGTATCGCACCGATGCAAGCTTATTTAAGGCTCAGAGACTCAAGGCAAAGACCAAGGTAAACTTTGACTGTATCAGAGACCTGCTATTTGCAGATGACTGTGCCCTAAACGCTGCAAACGAAGAAGACCTTCAAAAGAGCCTGTCCCTCTTCGCAAATGCCTGCACAAATTTTGGATTCACCATAAATGTTAAAAAGACAGAAGTGCTGCATCAACCTCCTCCAAATAAAGCTGTCACAGAACCAGACATCTTCATAGATGGTCAGAAACTAGCAAATGTCAAAAAATTTGTCTATCTGGGAAGCACCATATCAGCAAGCGCCAACCTAGATGATGAGGTTGACTTCCGTATTGCTCGTGCCAGTGCTGCTTTTGGCAGACTTCAAGAACAAGTATGGCAACGGAGAGGACTCAGCTTAACCACAAAATTGAAAGTCTACAGTGCTGTTGTTCTCCCATCACTCCTATATGCATCAGAGTCATGGACTCTATACTCCGCCACACCAAAAAGCTTAACTCCTTCCATCTACGCTGTCTAAGGAGTATCCATAAGGTGCGTTGGTCTGACCACATATCAAACACAGAAATTTTAAAGCTGTCCAACATGCGCAGTATTAATGCGACAGTAAAAAGGTCCCAACTACGATGGGCGGGACATGTAGTCCGCATGCCAGAAAATCGCCTTCCCAAACGACTTCTGCATGGAGAGTTATGTACAGGAAAGCGCTCCCAAGGTGGCCAATACAAGCGCTACAAAGACACCCTCAAGAGCTCCCTCAAGGAATGCGGTATCGACATTCATGGCTGGGAAGCACTAGCTCTAGATCGCTCCGCATGGCGAGAAGCTGTGAGTCTCGGAGTCTCAAGATTTGAAGCAAGTAGAGTGGCCAGTGCGATAGAGCGCCGAACCAATAGAAAGCAGAGAGAAAAAGCAGGCCTATCTAAAACTGACAAAACTCACCCATGCCACATATGCGGCCAGCTTTTCAAAGCAAGGATTGGACTTCACAGCCATCTTCGAGTCCATAGGAAATGAGAAATGTGCTCATCTTCGTACACGAAGGAGGAGCTATATATCTCCTAACTGACGATACCAATGTTGTTCCACCAGAATGTGGTAAATAATTACGGAGATAAAGAGTTAACATTTTTGATTGAAATCTTGAGTAGTCAAGTATTGATTTGATGAGAACAACATAAATAAATCCAGCTAATATATGTGAGTGATATGGATGATAATACACATCATTTTTAAGAAATTCACAGCAGAGCTTAAAGAATCATACATCTTAATAAATACAGAAGTATTTCTCAAAAGTTTTAATCAACAGTAATGTTAATAAATAATAAATGAAAAGGTTTCATTTTGTAGCATCTTCAAAGTTATCACACATTTTATGTAGTTTGTAGTGGGATAGTAAAAGACAAACAAATATGTATATTTATCTACTTGCATATTAATGACACTAAAACCTGTTTCATGTACTAAATTTGTGTTTTTATCCAGAAAAGTGCCTCAACTTTTGGCATCACTTATGTCCATTCCACTTCAACAATCGTTAACGCACACCAGTCTTTCAGATCAGACGTCCAAGTCACCTCAGTCTATATCTTATTTGGTTGATGCAGGTAATGAACTAGTCCAGGTCAATTAATAAGCTACTTTGACACCATTGATGTTACCCAGCTATAAATCTGTAATCAATGCTGGCAACGTTGATGTTTGAATTTTGTTTTCTCCCATACATGTTTTTAATTGCTTAAAATATAATCTTGAATAGTTTCCCTTTGCTAAACATCTGGAATTTCCTTCTTTCTATGTGTTTTTACAGTGAAAGATTTTTTACTTTATCAGCAATATTCTAGGCTACTTTATCGACTTAGTTATATTCTAGGCTACTTTATCGACTTTGTTATATTCTAGGCTACTTCACCAGCAATGAAGTAAAGAGAGAGTTGTCCTGTTTGATTGAACAAGATTTCAAAGAGTTCAGCCATCTTGCCTCCTCTGCTGGATACCTCATCCACCTGATGTTTGGTTACAAAACTGCCTCGTTGAAACAGTTGGCTGCACGCAAAGTTTTCCAGGTACCTTTAACTTTAAAACTGGGAACTGATCTTTCATTTATTTCATTGTGTTTAGTGGTTTTAAATCTGGTCACAGACTAGATTCATACCTGAAAATACTTGTATAAAGTTATGCATTTACCTCCAAAAAGTTTCTTTTGAGTTATCTCATGTCTTCTCTGCTTCTGTTCTTATACGGGCCATAGGCCAACACCACCAGCCAGCTTCTTCTAAATCTCTTCTTTCTGGGGGACTCTCTCCATCTACTTCATCTTACACATAGCCCAGACCTTCCATGTACCAGTGTGGGTGATGGTCCCATTGAAGATGATGGTCATATACCATCCAGATTGAGGTCCATCTTCTTGCAGATCTGCAGTTTCTTTTTGGTTGGCTGTTTAGCATTTCTCTAGCTGGTGGTTTTCAACAGGGTATGGTAGATAACATTTTTGCTCTATCCTCCTTTTTAGCTGGGCTTGGGATCATCCTTTGTGGAATTTCTGAGTTTTAAAGGTGCCCTAACTTTTTATTTATTACTAACCAGTTTGAATTCTATTATAGATTAGTTAGGACCTTTAGGCAGATTTGAATTATTATTCAATGTTGTTATTGTTATTTTCCCAATAGTATTGGTACAATTTATAGTTGTTGTTTTTTATATAATTTGGGAAGTAGAAGAGTCCAACTGTACAATAAATGATAATAAATCTGTAAGTTCAAGCTACAGATGCCCTTGTTAAACATTGTTTTATCGCATCCATCAAAGCAATAGATGCAGAGAGATTTTTTAATTCAAACAATGGCAAAGAAAATTAATGTATGACCATTGAATAACTATTAATGTTTTAGAGTGTGAAGTATGTGATTTGTTTGATATGAAATTGATTTTGTTTGTTTGAATATTTTCAGTGTTGCCTTATTGACAGCACTGCCTGTCTTCACAACATTCTCCCAGTGTCTTCCATTCAAGAAAACTTTCCAACCCATGAATTTCTCTCCAACCCCAGCAAATATGAGGAGTACGTGACCCTTATTTTAAATTCCACGGTCCTACGCCGCTTGCTGGAGCTTGTCCAGCTTCCACACTCACTTCTCATACACCTAGAGGCTCAGCTTCTATACCTCCGCATGCTCTTGAAGTTCTGCCCGCTCCAACCAAGACGACCGTTGAATGGCGTCAGCTGGGTCAGGAACATTTTTGACTCCCCTGAAAATGAAGGGGAGGAAAGTGATGAAGGGGACAGTGAAGGAAGTTCAGATGATGACAGCAGAAGTTATGACTCATCAACGGAAGAGAGTGTCGAGGGTGACTCTGATTTAGAGTACTGGTGACCTCCACTGATCCTAAGGAATGATAAAATCGAATGTAGCCCTTTGGACTTTCTACACAATATTTATTTCTTTTTTCAATCCATCATATAGCAATCTGGACCAATATGATTCCTGATGTGCCAAAAAAAAACCTCTGCCATCTTTATCATTTGCTACATTTTGAGTGATAATAATATACAAATTGATGTATGGATGAGAATAATTTCTTGGCGTTATTAATATCTTGAAGCCTTAGGACGTCATCAAAGTCATTTAACACTGCTGTACTTGCCAATTTTGTGGCTAAAACTTATAAATTTTAAAGCTTTCAGAAGATTTTAAATACATATACAACGGTCAGAGTAATTACAACACTTACTAAGAACATTTTTTGTTTCTCCGCTGTAAACATCAAACAAAAGGCAAGCCATGAAAATGAAGCATTTTTATTGCAATTATGAATTGGAAATTTAAAAAAAAAAAATGTATGTTGTTAAAACTGTATAATGAGCTATCCACTAAAACATTTATAAATATCTTAAAATGGGTGGAAAAAAACAACTGCTAAGAAGAAAGCTTCATGTTGAGCTCATTAACTTTTTTTGAACCATGGACCCCCCAAAAAAATGTATGCATTCTGCTCTGTATCAACAATGTTTAAATACTGCATAGTTTATTAAGAATCAATTCTCTAAAAATAAAAATTCTAATACATTTTATTTTGGGCTAATTTCACTAATAAGCTAGCTATTTATATATTTTTTTCTGACATATTTGAAAAGCTCTAATAAATTGAACTTGTAGCATAGTATAACATCAGTGTCTTTAAACTTTCTCACACAATATCTCTCTCACTTTGTAAGGTAGGTTGTTTGAATTTCAGAACTAAGCAAAAATAAAGAAAATTAAAACTAAAAATAGTATGGTATGATGAGCCATCATAAAATCTGACTGAAGATAGATGTTCTTTTAGACTTTCCATGAAAGCTACACAATATTTTGAGTGAAACTTAAATAGTGAACAGACAAAAAACCCAAAATAGTATCAACTTGTTGTCTAAAACACTTAAAAATAACTCTTAAGTATTTCTTATTTCTATTTGTCAGTGTAGGTTTGAACCCAATGTCTTGCCTCTTTAATAGCTGCCGTTTCTATCTCACCATTTTCTTGCCTCTCTAATAGCTGCCATATCTATCTCAACCATT
>JADKLZ010005243.1:3658425-3671881 GCA_021533235.1 Biomphalaria straminea | reverse complement strand
ATTTTCTTGCCTCTCTAATAGCTGCCATATCTATCTCAACCATTTTCTTGACGTTGTACCTCTGTAGTCTCCTAGTGAGTTGTGAATTTCTATCTCTGCTGTCTTCCCGTTGTCACTGTAGAATTTATAATTATAGCTGAATAGTAGCTTACAGTTATGAGGATTTTTAAAAAAATTTTTTTGCCCTTCAGTTACTTAAAAAACAACACAAGGCTCATAATATGATTTGTTTGATCAATCAAAAGCCTAAATGTATTAATGATATCCCTCTTCAGCTTACATGAACAAAATATCTATTTAGTTGTTGTTTTATATATATTTTAGCTGCTAAAAGGGATTCCGTTTAATTTCTTATTCATTTTTATTAGTTCTGCATTTTCCATTGTGTAGATATTTTGTTCTGTAATTTTACTTTCAATTTTATCTGATTGTAAGGTATGATGTATTTAATTGGTCAAAGTACACACCTTTGTTTGTTTTAGACACCAAATGTTTTGCATTTCTTTTGTTCTAGGCTTCCTGTATGGTGTGTTTTATTCTGTGATAACTGGCATACATAGAGATTTGTATTTGCTTTGAAACTCACTCTGTTACCTTATCTTAGGCTGTAATTCCTGATCTTCATATTTTATTCACTAGAGATTCGAAGACCCTCCTAAATCAGCACAGCTATAATACTTTTTAAAATATTTTTTTTTTATATTTTATTTTTTAAATATGTTTAACTCTTTCTCTCCGTAATTATTTACTGCATTCTGATAGAATCAACGTTGGTATCGTCCGTTAGGAGAGAAAGAGTTAAATAGCCAACTCAAGCAGTTAATTTGTTTTGGTGACATAACACCCATTTAAAAATTAGCCATGAAAACAGAGTGCTCTTCTGGCCTCATGTAATGTAAATGAAACATACTTGTCATTTGACAAATATGAAATAATGTGACATTACTCTGTTTGACACCTAAGCTGTTTCTATTTAGTCTTTATGACAGTATCAGAAGCAAAGAATAATTCATTTGGCATACTAAATAGCACAAAACCTTCCATAATCATACTTCTTATCTAATAGATACAAAACTTTTCTCACAAATACAAGTCTGTCTCAAAGTTTCTGTGCAGCATATTTTTCCCTCTCTTTCCCTAGCTCTCGTCTGATGTAAATTTAATGTGAGTGATGTCCCTTTGATTACAAAACAAATTTAATACTGACCCACTTAAAAATAGTATACATACATTATTGTTAGTAGTATTCTCATCATTTTTTAATGTACTTAATTTTTATTTTAGAGGTTTATTGTTTAGATTTTTAGTGTAGTGTACAGTCAAGGCAAACTGATCAAGTTCTGATCATTAGATCAAAGTAGATCTCCATATCACATGTAACTGCTGGGCATACCTTATATTTACCTTAGAGTTTTAGAGGCACAATCATTGTACAATCAGTCCATAACTTGAAACAATTTTTTTGTAAACTGCACTACTTGTATTTACAAAGATGTTTAAAATGGCTGCCATGCTTGGTAGGGATTAGTGATGCACCTTAAACAAAATGTTGTGATTTGTGTAGGTTAAGTGACCATCAGCTGGCATAACTTCTTAAGAGTTATCAAACAATAATTATTAAAGCTAATGACAAAATGTCACCAGGTGTATTCAGTTATTTTAGATGCATTCTATTTGGGAATCTATCTTTTACCACAATGGCAAACTAAGTGCCTTTGCCGAGACTATCCTTCTTTAAATTGCTGATGAATCTATAAGAATTAGACATCTGAAGAATAAGACCATGTGGACGACTGACCTTTCTGTCACTGTCCACCTGATTTCGTCCATGAGGAATATAGAGAGATTGGTGGCTATACTTTCCTTGTCCTATTAAAATATTACTCTTTTCATTTGTGTAGTAAAATGGTGACACCAGTTGTACTAGTACAGTTATTGTATAATAATTTGGTAGAACTTAACTGCATCAGTTTGTTGTTGCATAGCTTGTATTTTGTAACATAGTCAACCAGAAATGTTTTGTTTCTATCTAGTGCAGAGTGTAATTTTTATATCTGTCTCCTTTTTGTAATTATTCCTGGTCACTCCTTGAAGTAAAAAAGTCAGCAACCAGTTTTTACCACCCTTCCCTGGGTGATCAAACCTATATTAGCTCATGCCATGTTTTGTCTAGTCGAAGCACATTTTAAATCCTCTTTCTGTTTCCCAGGGTTTTCTGTTTAACACCCGTTACCCCAACTTGAGAAGTTACCCCAACTTGCTTCTCGTCTTCATGGACATTGGATAGTTAGATCTCAACTATTTTAAATTTTCTCAATTTTCACATTCTTGGAATATATATTTTGGAAAAAAAAAATAAATGGGAATTTGATGTTGATGATAAAAGAAGTTCATAGTCTTGGCTGTGAGACGAATGTATTTATTCATCCTTTATGGATACATATTTGAATGTTATGAGTTAGATTGTTCTAGAAGTAAGCTTTGCCTCGTTGAATGTGTCTCAAATGTAGCAAATATGTTCTCTGCTTGTAGCAGACGCTAAATCAATCTGGTTGTGAGCCTTTTTTTTAAATTTTGTTTTGTAAATGTGCTATATCATGTGATGCTATACATATACATTTTGTGATGCAATACATATATTATGTGATGCTATATATATATTGTGCTATTTTATAAATTTTATTCTTAAAGAAACAGCTTTTAATAAAAATCAAATAATGAATTTACATTTTCTTGCATTTTCTTTAATTATGTTATCATTGTTGTATCTAATGTATTTTCCCAATTGTTTTTTTTTTTTGGAGAATTTAGTGGTTTAATTTTTTTTTTTATTCATATTGAACACTAAGGTTTTTGGTTTGTGCTTATTGTTACAATTGCTTTAATTGATGACCCAAGTTCCAATACTATGAAAAGTTTCCCCTTAGACTTTGCGATCTATGGGCCAGATCATGTTCTGGTCATCTGTTTCAATTGCCAATGTCATGGGAAATTTTGACACTTGCGCGTGCGTTATATATGTTAAGTTTATTTTAAACTAGACTTTGGTTTATAAATTGATACGTGACAACTAGATATAATCTAAGATAAGTTTATTTCAAACTAGACTTTGGTTTATAAATTGATACGTGACAACTAGATATAATCTAAGATAAATTTTTTTTCAAACTAGACTTTGGTTTATAAATTGATACTTGACAACTAGATATAGTCTAAGATCGATTATGCTATTCAGTGTGTCTATTAAGTTTACGGTTTACACAACAGTTCACGTTAAAATTGTTCATAAATTGTCCAAACTTGACCATCACTGGGTTGTCCATTGTCCTTTGTTGTAGATTAACGAAGTTATTTGGATTCTTTCGGAAGGATATTTCCTTATTTGCTACGGAAGCCCAAAGGATCCAAGAAATAAAAATGTTTCTGTTGGTGCGTTCGAATTCCTGAAACTTTTTTTTTTCTGTACAACAAAGGGGGATAATCCGCACAAAAACCAGTTCGTGTACATCACGCAGTCATTAAGTCCCACACCATTGTATACTTTTTTTTTTTTTATTCAGTACTGAAGAGATTACATTGCCAATAAAGCATGTTTATAAAACCGTTCACGTTAAGATTGTTCATAAACTGTCCAACTTGACCATCACTGGGTTGTCCATTGTCCTTTGTTGTAGTTATTGGGATCCTTTCGGAAGAATCTGTCCATATTTCCTATGGAAACCCAAAGGTTCCAAGAAATATAAAAATGTTTATTCCGTACTGCTCTTGGTACTTTGGAGTTCGTATACAACCCACAAGGGCTTACATCTCACTCAAAATGCATGATCTTCGGAGTGTTGAAGGGCAAGGTCTTTGTTTACTAGTAAAGTCCAACAGTTCTGGGACACATACACACACCGAACTTTTTATAGATGGTGTGTTGTCATCACTCAGTTATTCTGAGAATGTGGGGAAGACCTGTCTAAACAGGCTCTGTTATCCTGTAGTCGCAGATATATATAGAAGCACCAGCTAGTGGTCAACAAAATATATCATGTTCATTACAAAGTCGAAGATCCTAAACGATCTATAGTCGCATTGATCTAATGTTTTTATGTCCAACACTTTAAGCTGAAAAGCTGAGCTGATCAACAATGTTCCTGGACGTTACGGAAGTGGACAGACCGGTACAATTTCTTGATGTTAACTTGTCAACAAAAGGCTGCGGCCTAGCAGTAAGTACCACAGTGAAATCATAAAGATTTTGAAATCTACATATAATCTGTGATTGATTGTTTTTTTTTTTTTTTTTTTTTTTTATATTAACTAGTTTGAACGTCTGTTCCGTAATAGAAAAAGTTGGTTACAAATATTTATATAAAATTAAATTTTATGTTATTTAACAGGTTTCTTACTTTATTACTATTGAAGTGATAAATATATATTTGTGACGCACTCAAAGAATTAGCTGAAGAGACTAATGAAGTGATAATTAACAGTGAAGCAGAAACACTGTATGAAACATTGAATCAGTACAAAGTCTTAGTGTCACTTGTCTTATGGTACGACTTGCTCTTCTTCCGATTCAATTTTGTGAGTAAAGAAATGCTAGGTAAAACAATTGATTTGAGCACTGCAATGGATTCCTACAACAATTTGATGACTTGGCTAAGGAAACTGATAGTTGATTGGTTTGTTCAGATTTAGAATTAGGAATTGGCAAAAAAAAAAAAAAAAAAAAAAACATACGTTATTGCAAATGGCAATATTTCCAGCCAAACATGAAAGGAAAAGGCAGTATGATGAATCAGGAAAACTTGATACCTGGAACATGCCTACATGATAAATTGCTTTATTAGAATTATGGACATTGTAGATTAATACTTGCAGCTGAGATTTGAACAGCTGAGATCAAGCCACAATCTATTTGGGTTTGCTGTCAGCTTCAAGAGCCTTCAGCTTGATGACATACAGATATTCACAGCAAACCTCGAGCAAGCATTGAAGTTATCAACAGACCAGAATTCCAGCTACCGTCGCCTCATCGTGGCACCTCCGTGGAAACGTCCATTTTATAGGGAGATGGAAAGGCTAAGAACGGTAGCGAACATAGCCCTCGGAGAGCTTCCACAGACACGGTAAAGATAATGTTCATTGCAAGTGGTAGGGATGCAACTAAAGGCTCGCCAAACCGTCCGAAACCCCCAGCGATTCGTTCCCTAACGGGGGCCATACGCTCTGTGATGCGCCCCTGCACGGGTTCGTTGGGACATTATAGGTATAAGAGGGCCCCCCACGCGGCCAGGCCTCCGGCCTCGCACAGGAGGAGGGAACATGTGCTTGGCTCAAGGGGGTCGGGTGCAGCGACACACCGGGTGTGATATATTTGCACTTCGGATAAGGTGGGAGAGTGGGACCTCTGACAGTGTGGTTGGTGAAGAGCCGGCCTCACATCCTGGCCACGGGTAAAATCCTTCCCTTGGTCAAATGGACTTAAAAGGGAGCTCGCTCTATGCTCTCGTCCCGAATGGACATCAGTATACAGACCAGTGTGCAAACATACGTTGGCGAGAATTAGCAGATGGAATGGAATCTTTAAGGCGCGATCTATCCAATGCCGCCAAAAGTAAAAAGTTTTCTTTTCAGACCTTGTGATCTTTAGGGCAGATGATGCAAAGGTCATATGTTTCTGTGGCTTACGGTTAATGAGGGTCTCATGTAACCAACACACGGATCAACAGAATTTTCTTATTAGCTATTAGAATAGGGTGGTTTCAGAGGCGCCCAAAATACAAGTCTTCATCAGGATTCGAACCTGGGACCCCCGATTCGGCAGCCAAGTGCTTTACCACTCATCCACTGCGCCTCATAAAACCCGGCTAAGCCCCGGTAAAACTGTAAGCTTATCTGTCCACTAATGAAAGATACACTGCTGCCTGTAACGAACTTAGTTCGACCTTTCGATAGTTCTAGACGCCAGGTCAAGTTAGTGCGCTGTCCAGCGTAAACAAGTTAATTTTAGAATAGCCAATCGTAGAAAGAGGTTAAGGGAAAAAATTATACACGTCAGCTTCCAGAAGGTCAACGTTACTAAATTAGTTATCAGAGAATGTTCTATGCTTCTGGAAGATACGATTTAAAAAAAAGTATAAATAAGGGGAAAAGGAGTTAGTCGGGGTCCTCGTACAGTAACGGTATTTGAAAAGCGATGGTCTTCGCTTAGAAATGGTTATAGTGGAAGAAAAGTTCTTGTATCGTATTTAATAGAGCGATGGTCCTATGTTTAATCTTCTCTTAGAAATCTACTAGAGAGTAAAGTGTTATACTAAGTGATATAGAATTTATTTATAAGTAAAGTTTTATTTGAGTTGTTGTTCAAGAAAGCAGAAGAAGTCATTAAAGTTTGTTCGAGAAACTACAGAAGTATTTCTTTCTTCATTTATTGAGTTTATCAAGTTATTATTTACAATCCTCGGCTTGTGACAGAGAGAAAGTAACGTCACACTGCCCCAAACTACATTTTTTTTTGGCACTCAGAATATTTTTAACTGTGGCATCTGATGAAAGAAGCTTCTTTTGCCTCAAAACTCAATTCACGAAGATAGATTGAACAATTTGGCATTTTTTTTTTTGCTTTTGAGCGTGATCTATGTAGGAAATAGAACTTTGCTCATATACTATATGACTTCGCTACACGCAAGTATCGTAAAGTTTAATTTGATTGTGATATTAAACTTGGTAAAGAATGAATAAAATGCAACGACAAAAGTATTTTGTAATACAAACTCTTAACACAAACTCTAAATTTTCACTTACTATCCGTATCCCTACCAAAACCGTCTCGCATGGGGCCTCACAATGGTTAAGTCCGGCCCTGCTACTTAGCGAAGGGTGAATACTACTTGTTCTCCCTCCCCGCCCCCCTCTTTTTTTTTCGGCGCTAAATTTACGTAGGATAACTCTAGCCCGACTTGCAGAAATAAAAGAGTGATCTTTCCATGACTTCTTGGTGGTGTCTGGCACTGTTGAGTCATGAAGAGAATTATATATATGATAATAATAGAATGAAGTTAGACAGTTTATCGACAGGTTTCTCGAATGTTAAAGCGCGTACCCCACTTTTGGAAACTTTACAGAGTATGTAGCGATGGGAAATAAATCTGTGCGATAAGAAATATTTTTACCAATTGTTCTTGTTTAGCTTTTAGCTTTCTGAATGCGCTATGATCTTATCACTTGTCTGGACTAATTGTGAAAGGGGGAGGGAAGAAAGGGGTATCTTGGTGAATGCATGATCTTTTTTTTAAATGCATTAAAAAATGTTCACTCAGGGCTCAAGAAGAGTCCTTAAGGGGAGTAATTCAACTTATACTTCCACATCTGTCATGTAAGATTTCATTCCCTTGTTCAAAATAAATAAAATAAAGATAAAATAAAAAAAAATAGGCTAGTTACCAATAGTTAATTAATTAATTGCTTAATTTTAAAAAAAATGATTCTTGTGTTGTCAGGTAAAGGACAAAATTGTGCAAATTATCAGCTTAATCCGATAATGGGTGTGTACAAACTTTTTACCAGACACACAGAGTGAGTTGATATAGGCTTTGTAAAAATGTCATTGCACCTTTGTTAATTGATCACTCCGTATGTCCCCTAAA
This sequence comes from Biomphalaria straminea, assembly GCA_021533235.1. Taxonomy (NCBI): domain Eukaryota; kingdom Metazoa; phylum Mollusca; class Gastropoda; family Planorbidae; genus Biomphalaria; species Biomphalaria straminea. The sequence continues at coordinate 3,664,244 of JADKLZ010005243.1, read as the reverse complement.
TGAGCCCGTGCTCCAAGGACTTGACTCTCTCGTTGTTACGTTTGTTTTTTTGTTTTTTTTTTTGTTTTGGAGTGGGGGTGGGGATGGACCTTTTCAGTGCTCCGCGTCGATCAGTGACAAACATTATGATTCCCACACATTTAAGACTCATCGGTCCAAAACTATTTCAGATTAGTTTGAGCCTACGCTATGATTGTCAACAGAACTACAGACTAAATAGTGTTACACTCGCACAATTGTTTGCATACATTGAGATTTCCTATAGCCTTTAAGTGTATCTAGAAGTAGAATTTAGAAATACGATTACGTATGGTCTGGCCTATCTGAACAAACATTCGCATGAATGCGTTCAGTTTTTTATATCAAAATTTAGTTATGTTGAGAGCAAGTAACACTAGATGTAACTTCTTACTTAGACTTGGATCTTCCAGCGCCGTTCGGCGCATTGGGCGGCAAGCTGTCTTCACAAAGATCTGTCATTAGCAATGTCTGAAGCTTCCTCCCATCTGGTGTCCACTGTTCTGAGGTCCTCCATAAAGGTGTGGCGCCAAGTTATACGAGGACGTCCCTGTGCCTGTTTGCGCTTTTCTCTTATTGGCCTCCATGTTATCGCAACTCTTATTACGTATGCGTAATTCATTTAGTCGTAGAACATGTCCCGCAAACCGCATGCTATTCTCTGTCACAACCTCACTAAGTGTTCGACTCCCAGTTCGGCATATGATTTCTTTGTTTGAGACCCGATCTGTGTAACTGACTGTCAAAGTCCGTCGCACCAATTTTTGTTAAGCCACATCTAGTCTCTTCTCAATTTTGACAGATGACAATAAGAACTTAAGAGTATGACAATGAATTAGTGTGTGGGATGGTAATACAACAGATGTTTTTGTCACCCCAGTCCGCCCCTGTTAAAATCTTTTTATAGACACCAGCAGCGCCTGGTCGAGCGGTTTGCACACATGACTGTCGTTTCGATTTATCGATGGTCCCGGGTTCAAACCCTGCCCGCTCCCATCCCCCGTCGTCCTGCGGGAGGTTTGGACTAGGAAATAACTATCTTCAACTCTGAAGGAATTTCCGAAACATGTAAAACATTTTACAAAACATTTTTACAAACACACGCAGTTTTAAATTTACTTGGAAGCGGATGTCACTATTTCAGATTTTACACAATGTAATCATGACAATTATCCATACCTAGCGTAGGTAGCAATTATACATAAAACACTGAACCATAATCTTCAAATTCAAAAACAAAGCTTAATAAAATACTCAGAAAGACATAAAGAAAAAGGCACATACCTCGTCCCATATGCTAGGACAAATTTGTTCAAAAGCTCCTTCTACCCTAGCACTATTAGAGCATGGAATGGAATCCCTGAGCTAGCCAGGAAAACCAGTGACTTGGCAGAATTTAAGTCATTGGTTAATATGTATGACTAAATGCATGACGCGTAGGACGTAATCATCTTCTTTTTTTGAAGTAACGCCTGTATTGTATAAGATAAGATAAGATAAGACATGCAGAATGTGGGCCGCTATAAGGTATTGCCAAGGCCGATTTGGTTCCCCAGTCCCCCCCCCCTTGTTTACAGCATTTTATTTAATCTGTTTCCTAAATCTATTAAGAGTTTGCAACCTAATAAAAGGAATCGTGATGAGAATAGATATTCAAATTTAAACCATGAATTAGATTTATTTATTTATTGAATGATATTTCTTAAAGTGCTTCTAGTTTTTTTCCCCTTTAGTCTCATTGAATGTTTGTAGAATTGCAATAAAATATCTGACAGTGTTTCTCAAGCTATGTTCCGTGGCACCCTAGCGTTGATAGGTGATCAACGAACAACTGGAATAATCCACTAGTAGGCCACCATGTGAATTAATCTATCTAAAAAATGAACAAAGTGTTCGTTAAAGACACAGAAGGTGCGAAAAGTTCCATAAAGGAAAAAGTTTGGGAACCATTGAACTATCAGTTTAATTTTGTAATGAGCACGTGATGGTTGGGGGAAGAAGGGGGTGTAGCCTCGATGTCATGTATGTATGTCCTATGCACTTTTGTTTGCTCACATTATCTCCAAAGTATTTCTGCTTAAGCTTATTGACGTACTGCAGTCTTGTCTTCGTAAGCTAATGGGATTTAACATTATATGTAGCAACGGGAAAAAAAAACATCTTTATTTTGGTTAAATTTTTATTTATTAAAAAAAAAAATCATTTTTAGATCATCTCCCCTTAAACTCCGCCCACCCCCCTTTTTTTCCACATACTAATACCCTACGTTAAAGTACATTGCCTTTTTTTTCGTCAATAGTCATGAGTTCCGAAGTATCTCACTGATAAAAAGGGACCGCTTCCGGTTCCTGGAATTGCGATGACTTAGCAAAAAATATTTTAGTTTTTCATTGTAGGTTAGCTACTCTAACATTTCTTTAAAAGAGTTACTTTATGCAACGAGAACTTGATACATTTAGTAAGCTAAAATGAATTATTAAGTAATGTTGATTCCATGAAACGTGTTTAAATATAAATCTAGATCTACGATGATTACAACGAGATTCTAAGAACAAAAGTATTTGACAGGATCTTCTATTTGTAATGTCCAGACGCCTACAAAGATGCTCCTATTCCCAACTGGTTTGACTAACAAATTAAAGATATCAGATATTAAATATATAAACCGTCATCTCAAAACTAAGAGAACAAAATAGAACTAATAACATGTGTACTAATAATCAAATAGCCAGTGATACCCGAACTTGTGCAGTCCAGCCCAAGACTCGGTGCGGGCCAATGAGACTTGCTTACACAGTGTATCATGAATTGGCTTAAGATCGGCTGCATCGGATCTAATTTTTTCTTGAGCTTTGCTGTCCTTGACACATGTGTCGGAAAGTTAGGCTTAAATGGCCCTTAGGCTAAAATTGGTTGGGCAACACGGCCCTAAAGCCCTGGTGGAATACATAGAATTATAGACACACTAGTCTTTCATACAAACTACTTTCAGAATCACCGTAAGAATGGCGTAGATCAGCATTTCTCAAACTTGTGGGGGGCGGGGTCGCGACTTCGCTCATGAGATGGGTGAGCAACGGTCTAACTGGAGAGTATTAGCAAAAAGCCAGTCGATTTATTCTTCGAAAAGCATTAAAAAAAGTTGTATTTTCGTAGTAGGTATAAATCAATATTGACTATATACAAAGTAAAATGACATTGTTAAAGTTCAAAAAAATTTAAATAGCCTAAGATAAAGACTTCGTTTCATCTTCTATAAAAGGATATTTAAGTATGTCTACCGTTTTCACGAGAGGTGTCAACAACAAAAATGACTTAAACCTTTTTTTAACTCTATCTCTCCTAACTGACGATACCAACGTTGATTCCATCATAATGTGGTTAATAATTACGAGTTAAGAGCTTTCATGGTAATTGTTTTCATACAGATGCCGGATATTGGCTTTCAAAATATTGAGTATTAGGTCCTAGTTTATAAGAACTGGTCTGGTTTCCAAACATGACGGTGACTATGGAATCTCCTGTCGGCGTGGGAGACACCACCACCTAACGCCGCCTCTGAATTTAATTTGAATTTTTAATTACCCCCCATCTAGCTAAGAGGAACGAAAAAGATATTTCTTTCGTCTAGAGGAGTCGCCACTTGTAAAAGTTTGAGAAACTCTGTCTTAGATGGAATTAACACCATCACATAGGCCTACATTTTTATTTTGTTTCTCGTCGCGTTGATTGAAAACATATTGCGCACACATTGTTTAATGTTCATGACTCCAATATCAATTTGTTCATGCATTAAGCCTTTGCGTTGCATCCAAACGTCTGCGAAAGCAGCTATTGAATAGTTAAGTTTAATCTACTGTTGCTTGGGTTCCAGTCAGTTCAAGATAGATAAGAAACATAGTATATATAAGATCAAAGCTAGGAGATTTTTTTTTATACATTTGTAAGGAAGGGATAACACAATGTTATATCATATAGATGAATCTTATGTTTGTGACTTGAGTTTGGCCTATCAGATGTTTGCATGCAGTGATACTTAATTTCGACATTTTGAATGTCTTTTTTTTTATGTGAATTTTGTGGTTAGGGTGCCTGATTGGCGTTGCTTAGCAACATTGCAGTTAGACATGTTGAACGGTGTTAAGGGAAACAGGAGTTCTCACATCTTACAGTGGAGGGAACAGGAAGAAAGGGTCGTCCAAAGAAAAACTGACCGGCCTCTCTCTTAACTCTTTCTCTCCGTAATTATTTACCACATTCTAGTAAAATCAACGCTGGTATCGTCAGTTAGGAGGGAAAGAGTTAATTAATATCCATTACAGCTGCTGACAGGGGAAAGTGGAGATATTTGGTGACGCCATTCGGTTAGGACGAAAGTCACGGGACAAATGATGATGATGATGATGATGATGATGATGATGATGATGAAAGTCTCAATAACAGGTCTAATAAATGCACGCTCTCCATGCTTCTACTACACTATGGTCCAATCTCTTTATTCTCTTCTGGACTTGTGAGTAGAGATACTATTCGTTCGAAGTTTTTTATCTGGTGCCTTTAGGCACACAGCAAAAATAGCTCAGCCAATGAAAATTTAGCGAATTCTCTCTTTCACACACACACACACAAACACACAAAACCCGCACAACTTCTCATTGTCCAAAATACAAAAGTCATAAAAAGACGCATACAATATCTTGTCTCCCTTGAAGTCAGCTCCTTCCGGTACTTACTCAACTTGACACATAGACATAAATAAACATAGACTGGCCAATAAGAGAGTTTTATGAAACCAAAATTTGTGAATTGCAATTGTGTGTACTTTATTTTATGTCTATAAATTTTGTTTAATCTCTAAGACTGAAGATCATGCAATTTTTAAATTTTTCATAATTCGGAAATCCGAATTCAATAGATTTACTTGTTTTCAAGTTACATGAAGTTATTTCCTTTTTCCAGTCTATATTTATATATGTCTATGACTTCACACTATTCATGTGCATAGCGGGAATGTAGAATGCAAACCATGTATCTGGTCAGTAATTCCTAACTTTACGATGTGTTATATTCAGATATGGTTTTAGTTATTACAGAAACTTACAACTTTATAATATTATGGACGCAATCTTAAAGAATACACAACATGCAGCAGCAGTGAGCGCTACGCGGGAAAACAAATTCAATTAATCTTTTGTTGCTGTAGCCGCCGACGTCTGCGTGAAGATTAAGAGGAATAATTCAGTTCTGGGGTCAAGGTTGACAAATAAAGGATTTGTTAGGACTCTCCTCTTCCCATTCTTATTTATTTTAGAAAGCAATTACGGTACATTTAATTATAATGACAAACACATGTCGTTGTCTCCGTGTAATAGTAAAAAGTAAAGTAAAGTTCCCCTTTCAGACCTTGTGGTCTATAAGGCAGATGATTCTGTGGTCCACGGTTAACAAGTGTGTCATGTGGCCAGCCGACCAACCGCCTTTACTTTTTTCCCAACTAATGTCAGGTACCCATTAGAGCTGGGTGGACTCAGAGGCGCACGAAGATCCCGAAATTAAAAATCCCAGTCTTCACCAGGATTCGAACCCCGGACCGGAAGTCAAGTGCTTTACCGCTCAGCCACAGCGCATTCGTCTTCGTAATACGTAAGCAATAATTACCAACATGCTGCGTACCCCTTAAGCCAGCATTTGTTACATTGTCTCTACATTTGTCTCCACGGAGCTTGTTATCATTGTCTCTACATTTGTCTCCACGGAGCTTGTTATCATTGTCTCTACATTTGTCTCCACGGAGCTTGTTA
>JADKLZ010005243.1:3626901-3644146 GCA_021533235.1 Biomphalaria straminea | reverse complement strand
CTCCCTTCCCCCTCCATCTCCGCCTCTCTCTCCCTCTCCCTCTCCATATCTTTCCCCCTCTCTCCCCTCTCTCTCCCCCTCTCTCTCCCTCTCTCTCTCCCTCTCCCTCTTTCTCTCCCTCTCTCTCTCTCTCCCTCTCTCTCCCTCTCTCTCTCTCTCCCTCTCCCTCTCTCTCTCTATCTCCCCCCTCTCAATCTCTCTATTATTACAGCCTAACCCAAATAGCGTGTCAGGATTTCCTCGCTGTAATCAACAATAGACGTCCCTGCTGGCTTGGTCATGGTCACCAAATGCCACTAGATATATTCCAACAAGACATTCAATAATGTGATCCAATAAAAGGCAGGAGAGTCGCTGGTCGCCCACTTGTACGGTAGACCGATGTGGGCAAACGCGACATGAAGCTTATCAAAGTCGACACTAACAATTGTGGGAAAGAGGTACGATCCAAGTGGTGAGGAAACATAAAAGAATGGTTCTAGATTGCAGATTTGCAGATGGCATACACACCTGAAGTAGAAAGAAGGGTTTTATTTCAACAACCCTTGGTGATTACAGATGCCGAACCTGTGACCACAGCTGTATATAAAGGATTGACCTCTTTAGTCACATGAGAAGTTGCAAAAGGAAAAGATCGTCTCTCGAGATGCAGATACAGAACCCATACCTTAAGCAGGACAACATGGGATGGCAGCGGGCAGGGTCAGTATTGGGCCACTGCAATTTATGTGAACGCATTGGGGCCCGCACTGTCATAAGCCCCGCGCTGCTTCGAGGTATACCTTGTCATCGTTAAGTTATATTCTACCAAACACCGTCAAAACCCCGGTAGAAATTTTGGCTTATCTGTCTACTAATGAAAGAAACACTGCTTCCCCAAATTTTTAATAGTCGTAACTGTGTAGCATCTAGTGAAAGAAGCTTCTTGCACCTCAGATTAATCAATAATTACTTAAGGTCAACAGTTCACGAAGATAGATTGAACAATTTTGGCAATTCTTGTTATTGAGCGTGATCTATTCAGGAAATAGAATTTTTATGATATATTGTCTCTCTTCTCTACATGTAACGCTCTTAAAATTTGATTATAATTTTGCACTTGTTAAAGAATGAATAAAATATAAAGTCGAAATTATTTTCTAATGTGAAATCTTAATTTTCACTTATTATCTTTATTCCTACCCATACTGGGCCCCGCGGAATCCGTTTCGCACAGGGCTAAGCACTTGCCAAAACCGGCCATGGCGGCGGGTCATGGAGACGACAGTCCACCACAAAAGATACCACACAACCAGGCGGCCATCCTTCTGAGGTAGGAGCATTCGAAATTTAAGAACTCAACATGGAACTAGAATCAATATATAGGTGTCATTATATTGGATCAATACTTAAAACTAATTACATATGGTCGTTGTGCTGGTCACAGTACACCCTCGTTAACTCTTTCTCTCCTAACTGACGATAGCAACGTTGATTCCACCAGAATGTGGTAAATAATTACGGAGAGAAAGAGTTAATTATCGCCAATAGAAAAAAAAAATTATCAACCCAATAAAGCAAGTTTCTTATGTTTCTTCAGGGGTGAAGAGGATGAATCACTAAACCCTCAGCACGATTATTATGATGACAATCCAGAGCGATTATCATACGATCAGGTAGATATTCTGAGAGAACTGAACTTACTAAATATACATTTGACATATAGCGTTTTAACAACAAAAAAATACATACTTGTTATATCGAAAAAAAAAAGAGCAAAGCACAAATTTAATTACAGAAACATTATATCTTGTCTATACTCACTAAATATCTCTGTTTTTTTTTTATTTCTGGACAAACTGGACACCGTTTGAGTTTTTTATGGCGGGAAAATAAGTCAAACACGTGACGCCAGACGACGAGGTCTTAGAAACGAAAGCGTTAATTATTATTTATCTAACGTCCGGTGATGACGTCAAACTGTTCCAATCGTTAACAGTTGTTTGACAAAAGGTCATCTTGTCAACCAGGGACAGTAACTCGGAGGTGATCTTCTGGACTGGAGTTGCCGGACTTTGGCACGAAAATAAATACGGCGTTCATTTCAGATGTTCAAATTAAAAAAAAAAGAAAAATTCTTGTTCTTTTGTCAAGAACAATCACTGTCTGTAACGAGGTCTAGACTATCACGTGATTAAAACGATATTGATGGTCGGTAGCTGGTGCTACAGTGCTACATTTGTCAATCTCGCATTTGGCTTGTTGCCGAAGAAAACTTAGTGATGGAATAAAAATGTTTATTCTCTTAGTGTTTGATACAAAGCTTATATCAACTCACTGCGTCTGTCTGTCTGTCTGGTAAAAAGATTGTACATGTTATTCTGACTACACCTAATCCCGGATTAAGCTAAATGTTTGCGCTATACTTTCTTTTACCTGACAACACAAGAATCGATAAAACAAAAAATAACCATTTAGTTACTTAGCTATTGGTAATTAATTATTGTGTTTAGTATCTTGAACAATGGAAAGAAATCGTACTTGACAGATGTGGTGGTATACGTTGTCCCCTTGAGTGCTCGAGCCTGAGTCAACATTTGTTGTATACATAAAACCAAGATATCCCATTTTACGTTACCCTTTCACAACTGGTCCAGACAGTTGATAGGATCATAGCACATTTAGAAAGCTAAAAGCTTAATAGAAAACAATTAGTAAAAAATATTTCTAATCACACAGATTTATTATGTCTAGACCTATTCTTTGGAATAATAACATGACTGTATATAATATAAACTTTGTTTAATAAAAGTACTATACTATCACATATATGCTTTAGTAGGCCTTTTTGTAAATTATAGATTAGTGGTTAATTTTTTAATTCTACTTAAGTTTTAAGTCCTCTTTCCATAAGAAACTCTAAATTTAGTGATTTTACTAATCCCTTGTATAAGTGTTTATATATTATCTCTCTATGTTTAGATCTAGAAAGGACCTCATTCACCAATCGTAAACAAACAAAATGTAGCCACGTGATTCTCTATCTCTTCTATACAAATTACGATCTAATTTTTAATACACAATGGCTATCACGTGACAGTTTTATTTTGGGTTGTTTTATCAAGATGATCCCTTGACCAAATGTTGTTTGTTTACGATTAGTGAATGAGGTCCATTATTAGTCTCTGCTAAGCACACAATACTAGTGTCACTGTTTTGTTTTAATGCTAAGCTACCAGTGGCGTAGCTAGGGTGGGGGAGGAGGGGAAATTTTGCAAATCCCCCCAGGTCCCCACTTGAGTGGGGGGTACCCAAATGAGAGTTTTTTCAAATCCAAAATAAAAAATTACGCATAACGCAGGGGCCCCAAAAGAGGTCAATCCCCCCCTGCCCCAATACGATGGGAAATTACTAGCTACGCCCCTGTAAGCTAGTAAGTCAATAGTCGATAATAAAACCTACCTCAAGCACGACGCATTATCAAATAAGAGAAAAAAAAAAGCAAGAGTCCATAATGGTCAGTAGGCAGTAAGCTGTTTCTCGGCTCAATCAATTGTTAGCCAGAAGCCGCGGTGGACAGGCATTAACGTGACAATGTAATGGTGGACAGTTTAAAATGTCTCAAGTTCATGGCCGCAGGGTAAGAGCGCCGGTGTAGAGAGTAGGTCGATGCTAACACGACCGGTTCCCTTATAGAGTTAGAGGAAGTAGGACAAGGTAAAAAAAAAGAGGATGTTAGAAGAGGTCCTGAAGGACATTATTTGAATTGTAGTTGAGGTGTCAATACTAGAAGAAAGATGTTACAATGATCATTGAACACGGATCTTACTGGACAGTCCTATGAGATCCAAGTTTGTTTCGAAAGACGCATAATTCTCTGATCTGACGGTTACTGTTCAATGTAATGTTGAACCACAGTACGAGTTCTATTGAATTAAATATTTTTTAAACAAAAATTCATATTTACAGACCTAGACTGGAAAACAAAGACAAAAGCGTATCCGATAGTTAATCTTTTTCAAGCGTACGGGACGTTACCTTGATTCTTGGAAAATCTCTATTTTCTTTTTAGAAATAATGCAATCCCAAATTACGGATTTTAAATGGAATCGGCTATTAATCACAGAACTAAGTGTATTCACTCAAATCTATGAAATAAGGCTTTTTGATTTTAGTTTCCATCGAGATAAGGTGTAAACAATCCTAGTTCTAAATAGATCTAATTCAAGTCCAGTGGCGTAGCTAGGTGGGTGGTGGTCCAAATTTGAAAAACCCCCGGATCCCCACTTGAGGAGGCCCCCCAAATGTCGTCATTTTTTTTTTACATTAAATATTAAGCCAATTCCATGTTCCCTTGCTATTCATGTTGTTGTGTAAATTAGATTAAATGTTGCATGTATTCAAAACATAGACTTATATATTTATTAAGTACATGATGTTGAATGTCAATACGCAGGGACCCCAAAAGAGGCTAATCCAACCAGACCCACAAATCCATTGCTACGCCACTTTTCAAGCCTGTTGATTTAAATCATTTTATTCATTTAGATTCCTCATTTAAATAGATTGATTACATAGATTTTTCTAGATCTAGATTCTGGATCAATAAATTGTAAATAGAAACTGGTTCAAGAACAGATGAATAATTGACGACAATGAAAAGACAGATCAGAAACACAAGAGGAGAAGACATTTACTAAACATGTGCAGTTTATCTGGTTCACTTGCAGTCGTAATTTTAGGATCCGCCAAACAGTAAAAGATCTCAAAGTGGAGACTATAAGCTTGAATAGATTCGTATTTTTCAGTTGATTGTGTCTCACACAAAGAGGTAAATGTAGCACCAACGCTCTTTCTAGGGACTGATACGGAAGAAGATTTCTAGCCATCACGGGGCAGCCTTGGTCGAGTAGTTTGTCCATGTATAGACTGTACAATGCCTTTTGACGGTTAGACACTTGTAGCATGTCTCTCTGAACCACAGGAACTAAATTAGTGAGGTCGAATAGAATCGCAATCTACAAACCGAACATTCAAAGACATCTGCTCAGTGCCTGAGATATCTGCAGTTTCATCACTAAAATACCCAACAAACGCAGTTAATTCATGATGCTGCAGCTTGTAGTTTTTGGGCTCTTGCTGCTGCCAGTGCTCCGTTGATCCAAATCAACGTTTGACTCGAATGACATTCTTGTATCTCTTCTTTTGTAAACTGGTGCACGTGTTTAATCCGCTGTTTTATCGAACGCTGATACCGACCGCAACTATATATACATTTATCACATCGAAAAAAAATGTTTCTAGACCTTAGCTAAAATAAACAAAAATTGTAGCATTTTACGTCTCAAGACGATTTTTTCCCTTTGCAACTTCTTGTGTGACTAAAGGAGCCAATCCTTTGTACGTTTAACCTTCTTTCTACTAATATTATGTCTGGCATCTGCAATCCAGGACCTTCCTTAAATGCTCGCTCTATATGTGGATTTTTCCCAGCTGTTGGTGTTGATTTTGAAGAGCTTGATGTCGCGTTTGCATACATCAGTATACCTCAGCAGTGGACGACCAGCGGATCTCATGCCTTCTGTTAAATCACAACACAGAATGTTTTGTGGAAGTCGACCTTGTGGCATTCCTAATAACTAAATCTATGTGCAAATCGTCACGACTAACATGCTATAGAATATTTGACACCCTTCATTGTGCAAAGAAAAGTAAGCCTATAAAAAATCGTACATGGTCGAACATGAACTACAGATTTGCCTATTCTAGTAACAATAATAGCATATATTTACAACTGTTTTTCAGAGGAAGCACTACTTTTCAAATTACTTCACTTTATAATATTCTAATGATAGGCTTTTAGATTTAGAAGACCAAATTTTCCTGAATATTAATTTATTAAACTATTTCATCAATAATGCACAGACATCCGTAGGGGGGTACATGATAGTGCACTTGCACCCCCTTGGATTCGGACTGAATCTACATCTACGTAATAAATAAAAATAGATCTGGAAGATGTATATCATTATTAAAAAAAAAAAAAAAAACTAAAATGTGGTTACTCAGAATTCAGAGGCACGCACTTACATGGTTGGCCATCCATTCCATACACTTTATCTACTTATTTCTACTACTTCATTAACCAGTGGAAGCACTACTTGTTCAGTTGCTACTTAGAAATTAATTGATTTGATGGTGTGAAGAAATAGCTAGAATTAGGCTTCTCAGAATCCAGGGGGGTGCAAGTGCACCCCCTTGCACCCCCCTGCGGGCGCCCATGTGTGTATCTACGGTAATCGTCAACCAATTCATCTACAATAGGTATATTGGTTGGCGAGATTTAAACAGTGTTAACACGCCAAGATGTATGTTACTCAATCCATCTGAGGTCATCAAAATAAATAATTAATATTTTGTGTATGTTTTCCTTTATAGACATCGCCTACAAAGGGTAACAAACAGACACAAACAATCGTTGTTCTTAGTAAACAAAAAAACAACGAATCAAAGAAATGCTTGGAAGAAGCCTTCACTTTATTATTTGTGGAAAACAAAATGAATTAGAGTGCATCCAGACTTGACGTTATTAGACACTTGATGGCCAGAGATTTAAATAGATTCCGTGCAAGGGAGAGAATCAAGAGAAAACAAAAATAGATATTGGGGGACTAAGAGTGGCCGAAACGTCATGTCAGGTCTTCAAGGGAAAACAAAAAGACTATTTTTGGTAGTCCTACAGTTTGTTGTTGTTGTTGTTGACCTAAATGTGTCGTTCTTGAGAACCCTTCGATCGGTGATCAATATTTCAAGGTTTAATTACCTTCTCTAGAGATGGAAATTGGGTCATGAGCGGAGAAAAGAGGCGTGGCCTAAACGACGAAAAGAAACGGCATGGCGAACACTAATAGTGAGTGAATTTCGGGGGAGGGAGGGTAGCGAAAGGCCTGAGCTCGAGATTTGGGCCACGATATATTTGAGGAACTGTTTATTGGCGAGAGTGAGGACTACAGAGGTTCTCAGTTCCTAAGTGTCGATGACTTCCATTAGGGACAGATGAGTGCAGGGGTGGACTGGGTGTTTAAATCGGCCCAGGCATTTCAATAAAAATCCGGCCCACAAATTGTATATCATATGATGGACATCCATTTTTAGGTCTACCTGTCCTCGTCATCACTCTTCCAAAGAAAGACAATTTACAACTATGTCAAAACTATCGCACCATCAGCCTCATAAGCCATCGAAGTAAAGTGCTGTTAAAAATTATATTAAATCGACTAAAACCAATAGCAGACAAAATTATAGCTGAAGAACAGGCGGGTTTTAGACACGGTCGCAGCACAACAGAGCAAATCCTAAACCTCAGAATACTCTGTGGAAAATATCTCCAACACCAAGAAAATCTTTTCCATGTCTTTATTGATTTCAAGAAAGCTTTCGATCGAGTATGGCACGGGGCACTCTGGGCGACAATGGAAAAATATAACATAAATGCAAACATAACCAAAGTTATCCAGAACCTATACAAGGATGCCACCAGTGCGGTGTCACTTCAATAACAATATTGGGAAATGGTTCAAAACCGCAGTTGGAGTAGCCAACACTCTTTAATATCTTCCTTGAAAGAATAATGGAAGATGATCTCGAAGGATTTGAAGGTACTGTAAGCATTGGAGGAAGAAAAGTTACAAAATTGCTCTTCGCAGATGACATTGATGGCCTAGCAGGGACAGAAGACGAACTAGCCGACCTAGTGATGCGCATTGACAAGACTTCCGCAGCATATGGCATGCAAATCAATGCAGAAAAAAACCAAATTATGACCAATAGCCAACAGGGCTTTACAAAGGACATCGGAGCTATTGTCTCGAATGAGGGAACAAAACCCGAACTAATGGTCCGAATAGTACAGTCCACAGCAGCCCTTTCTAAATTTAAGTTGATATGTGTTGATTTGTGTACTATTTTAAGCTTTGTTTTATTTTACACATGATCATTTCCTTATTTTGCACAGCTCTGTTGCACCCCTCTCAACCTCCCCTTACAGCCTACGCGCTATTCTTTTCACATTTAAGTTCGTAAAGACTAAATGTCTACACACATCTTATCTAATCTGATTGGTAATTTGTGAGGGAAATAAAAAAAAAAGGGAGTCTATCTCCATATCAATAACTATAGACTTGTTACAAACTATTTCTCTTCAAGTCCTTTTTTTGCGTCAGCTTGGAATAAAAGTATATACTAGAGAGAGAGAAATAAAAATAAGGAGAAAGAGAGAGAAAGAGATAGAAAACAAACAAATAGATTAAAAGAGTGAGAGACGAAAAGAAAGAAATAGAGTGAGAGAAAAAAAGAGAAAGAGGAAAAAAGACAGAGAGAGAAGCAGAGAGGGGATGCCAGTAAAAAAAAAAGAGCTTGAGAGAGAGAGAGAGAGAGAGAACAAGTGCTAGCAGGCTAGAGAGACACAAAAACAGAAGTTTAGAATGTCAGAAAAATGGAAACAAAGAAGAAACGAAACAAAAAAAATCAACAAAAGAAAGAAAAAAATACATGGATGAAAGTAAATAACTAAGAAAGAAAGAATGAAAAAAAGCGAGGGTAAAACAGAGAGAATGTTGGAAAGAAATGATCAATGTACCGGTACAACTAAAAAAAAAAATGAGAAACAATCTTTTGAGCTGAGTAGAGTTAAGTAAAGCCAGACCGAATGACATACTGACTTTTCCATTGTGTAGTGCAATATTATGTGTGATGTACCGCACACACGTCACACTATGATAACATTGGTAAATGCTCAACATGGTGTAACTCTTATAGTTTCGGAAACGAAAAAAGCTAGTGTTCCCCAAACTGTGTTTAGCGGAACTTAAGAGTTCCGCGAGGCCTGAATAGGTGTTCCGGAAACTACTCGAATAATATAACAAGATCTTCGGGTCTCGCAAACACCTTCCTGCAGGGAACAGTAACAGGAAAAAAAGAAGTAGAGGCAGAGAAAGCGGTGGGAAGACAACATACAAGAATGGACGGGCCTACCATTGAAAGAAGTTCTAAACAGGGCAAAGGATAGGGAGGAGTGGAGGAAGATGGTCTACAAGTCTTGCTTGGTACCCCAACAGTCCACAAACATAGGGATAGGTAACAGGTGACAGGTAGGCCATCACATAAATTAATTTCTCTTACAAAAACAACAACAAAGGTTTTCCCCTTTAATACTCAGTGCGAAGTGTTCCGTTGAGGACAAACTTTGAGAAACCCTGCGATAAGAAATAGGAGACGCATCTGCCTTCGTCTCCAGGCGTCAATGAAAGCTCTTGTCACTTATCTCCCTTGCGCCATTTAGGAGGCCATACAACTGTATCAGCTCATCACCTCTAACTCTTTTACATGGAAACCTGGCCCAAACAGGAGAGAGATGTACGATAGTTGTGCAGGACACATAACACTCTCATCAACTTTTGCCTTTAGAAACAGCTAAACTCAACATCGTATGCCCTAGCGACAGTGAGTATCAGCCATTAGCAGGTCTTGAATGGGGCTTAACGTTGGATTATTTTTTTACATGATGCACATAATGAAATCAAAAAAAGTAACTTAAATAAAAAAAGGAGCAAGACACAAATGAAACAAAACTTTACACCCGAAACAAATATTTTCTCATTAAACCATATATACACTTTGATAATTTTAACCCTAATCATAATCTCATTACGTAAAAATTTGACTCGCGAAAATAAACAACAAACAAGATTACAAAGAGAGTTTGTGTGATACACAAACTCAAAGGCGGCCCCCGTCGGAGTCGGATCCCTGTCAGATCCGCCTATTCGCAAGATGTTTCGGATGTTCCTTCTAAGTCCCTGGCTCAATTCCTGTATGCTCCCATCCTTAAACTATCGCAATATTTCTGAAAGAACAGTAAAGGTTAAATCATATTTTCAAAAGCCTTTAGTGTTTTTTTTCTAACCGTGACGGACAGACCAACCAACAGACAAAACGCACAAAAATATTTTAATGGGGGCATTATACAATTTTATTTTAAAAAATCTGATTTTTTAAAAAATTTAAGCAATTAGTTTAGAATCATGTCATTTCCGGTCCTTACGCTAGTACACGAAAGCCGCTGCTAAAAGTTCATTTTAAATCTACATGTCTAGAGCATTTCTTATAGTAACATTTCCTCCCTTACATTTACGTAATTGTTTTAGAATTGGTGTTTTGTTATTAAAAAATCGCTTGCATAATTAATTTTATAAATTAAACGGTTTGCGTTTAGAAAACTAAAAGTAGCCATTGCACAGACGGACAGACAGACATAAATTCATTTAAAAAATGTGCGTGATATCTACATGCCAAGAGCATTTCATATAGTAACATTTCCTCCCTTAGATTTACGTAATTGCTTCACAATTGGTGTTTTATTATTAAAAAATCGCTTGCATAATAATGTTTATAAATTAAACGGTTTGCTTTTAGAAAACTAAAAGTAGCCGTTGCACCTAAACTTTTCAAGCCGCATTTAATTGTGAAAAAATATTTTTCGTATCTCTTCTAGTTTTGGCGCCCTGAGTGTGACAGACGGACATTTTGCACAAACCTAATAGCGGCTTTTTCCCCTTACGGGGGCCTCTAAAAACACATGTAAAAAATTTTGGGAACTATTTTGTGTCGGCGTAATGCCACGCTTTACAACAGCCTTCTCACGGATATGATCCTTGGTATAACTGCGTCACAGTCTCGTAATGACATAATAGTTAATTAACACTGGATAGGTTTACAACAGAAAACAATAATCCAGTGACGTAAATATATAGTAATTATCTATTTGCTAGGTGACCTCACCGAGTTGCAGACATGTCCTTGACCTAAATGTCCAAAAACTAGAATTAAAAAAAAGTCGTGCTAGTGAAACGAAAAGATTCGCAACACCACCACCAACACCAACAACAAGAAAATAATAATAATATTATGCTTTCTTGCTTCTGTGGTACTGCCAGTATAGATCATCTCGCGTGGTCGAGAGGCTAAGTGCGGCTTGAGCTTGGCTTGCTTGGCTACCTAGAAGGGGGCTCGAGGTTCGACACCCGACTCGGGCAGAGTTGTGTTTACTGAGCGCCCAAAGGCAGCACGGGAAACCAACTCCTAGATACCCCCTCCCCCCCCCCACTGGTCCACAAATGAGATTGGACCAAAGCGCTCTGAGCATGCTGTAAGCATGAAAGTAGCGCTATATAAAAGCTATAATAATAATATATATTTAAACGCCACATATATGAAAGAACTTCGAAGATTTTCATTCTAGATTTCTACAAATTGCAAAACAAAAAAAAAACACATACACACACACACAAAACAAACCCCCCTTCAACCTAACTAACTTATCACCACTTCCTTTATTCTAAACAACGGAGACACCAAGAAGCTAGATTATTATAAGTTGTTTTTTCCGCCCGAGATGAAAATCTCTTACATTTCTGTGTTCTGGTGTACTTTGCAAATGCTTTGAAATCAAAAGATATTGATGTACTGTATAGAAATAACAAGAAATCAGAGAAAGTGTAGTATAGCCGAGCAAAAACCATTGACATTTTGCTACTTTCTACCTTTTGTAGAAACGGGATATTGAGAATATATATATATATATATTGTGACTAAACAGGCAAAACCTTGATACACAGCTGCGGTCACAGGTTGGGTATCAGTAATCACCTGGGGCTGTTGTACTTTCGCCCTTCTTTCTGCTACTGTTGTGTATGGCATCTGCAACCCGAACCCTTCCTTTAATGCTCGCTCTCCATGTGGATCTATTCAGTGCTACTTTTTCCAAGCTGCTCGGGTTGATTTTGAAGAGCTTCATGTCGCGTTTGCATACATCAGTAGGCCTATACATTAGACGTGGACGACCAGCGGCTCTCCTGCCTTCTGTTAGATCACCATACGAAATGTCTTGTAAGTAGTCGATCTACTGGCATTCTATGAACGTGACCCAGCCACTCAAAGCATCTGCTGCTGATTACACAGCGGATGTCCCGGCAACCTGCTCTTCGTAGCACTTCCTCATTGTGTATTTTTTTCTTGCCACCTCATTTTAAAGACCCGCCTCAGGCATCGGAGGTTGAAGATATTTAGCTTAATTTTCCCTGCAATGAGTAGGTTGACCATGCTTCACTTCCGTATAGCAAAGTGCTCATCACACATGTCCGGTAAGACATCATTTAATTATGGAGATAGCAATTACAAAAAAGAAAATGCATTTGTGTTCTTTTTATTCTTTCAGAAACACCCTCATTGGCACGACACGTTGTTAATTATGACATCATACATAAGCCAAAATAGATTAGCATTAATTAATGCTATGACATACATCTTGTACTTAATTGTTAGTACCTTGTACTTTAGTGGCTTATTTTAGGTTCACATGCACTCCCCGCAACATACACACAATTTCTCCGACACATTCAACCGAACCCAAACTCTCTCTCTCTCGCCCACACTTCCTTCCACACATGCACTCCAACATTCTGTTACACACATACACACTTTGTGTCACGTGCACTTTCACACACACACTTTATCACACACATTTTTTTTCACACAATCTAACATACATTCTCACACAGGCCCACACACTTTCTCTCACAGAAACACACACATTCCTTCTCTCTCTCTTTTTTATGAAACATACTCTCTCGTAAAAACACACACACAGACATGCTCTACCAGCTCACAAATCTTGTTGTCCATGATGTTGTCCACTTAATTTTGTTCATGATGTTGTCTATGATGTTGTCCATGATAATGTCCACATAATGTTGTCCATATAATGTTATCCACATAATGTTGTCTATGATGTGATACATGATGTTGGCCATGATGTTTTCCACATGATGTTGTCCATGATGTGATACATGATGTTGACCATGATGTTTTCCACATGATATAGTCCATGATGTGATACATGATGTTGACCATGATGTTTTCCACATAATGTTGTCCATGATGTGATACATGATGTTGACCATGATGTTTTCCACATGATGTTGTACACGTACATGTTCATGATGTTGTCCATGTTGTAGTCCTCTAGATGTTGTCCATGATGTGATATGTGATGTTGTACATGATGTACATGATGTTGCACATGATTTTGTTCCTGATGTTGTACATGATGTTTTTTAAGTAAATGTTGTTGATTTTGTTCAGAATGTTGTACGTGTGGTTGTTTATGATGTTGTAGATGATGTAGTGCTTGATGTTGTGCACTTTTCCGTACAGGATGTTGTAAACCATGTTTTACAAAATGTTGTACATGATGCTGTACAAGATGTTACAGATGATGTTTTACAAGACGTAGGTTATGATGTTAGTTTTGTGTGGTAATTGCGAGTCATTCTTGAAGAAATTTCTTTGAAGAAAACAAAAAGAAGAGAAGAGGAGGGGGGTGTTGTTAAGAGTTCTCCTGAAAAGTTTGATGTAACTCTGATGTGAGCAATCAGTCATAGAGTTGACTCACATCCCTGCAAAACTTGTACAGCTGCATTCCAGCCACAGACAACTCACGTGCCGACCTGTTCTGGCTGGCTAGGTGCTCACCCAGCGTGCGCGCCGCATTTTACGCACTGTTAGCGTGATTCTTTTGTTTGTGATTTTTTTTCAAATAATAATTTGAGCACCCTCTTTCATTTTCTTTTCTCTCTAGCTCTCTCTTAATCCATCATCTACAATGTCGAAATGTTTCTAAGATAAAAGGTTCTAAACGAATATAATAATAATAAATATTATGTTAAAAGCGAAAAGTATTCATTCTCTGGCGCTGCCAGGGTCGAGTTTCGTTGAAGGAAGACAAAATTCATCAGTTTCCACAGATAAATTTTGAGAACTATAGTCGTATAAATATAGATATAGATTGACCGAACAGGAAATGATAAAAGCATCCATCTACAATGTAGTCATTTTTTTTTGTAAAATGAACCGGAAGTGAATCAGAGATACATGCTTTCATTAAAATTCTTTACTTTTTCTAATTATATTATTTTTGTTTTATTAGCAGAGAGAAAGATACCAAATTTATATATTTACTTATTAAACTGCGGGCGCGGTGGTTGAGTGGTTAAGGGCTTGGCTTCCGAACCTGAGGTCCTGGGTTCAAATCTCGGTGAAGGTTGGGATTTTGAATTCGGGATTTTTAGGGCACCACTGAGTCCACCCAACTCTAATGGGTAACGGACTTTCGTTGGGGAAAGTAAAGGCGTTTGGCCGTTGTGCTGGCCACATGACACCCTGCTCGTTAACCTTTGTCCATAGAAACAGATGACCTAAACATCACCTGCCCCATAGATTGCAAGGACTGAAAGCGGAGAATTATTTTTTTTTTACTTATTGAATTACTAAGTTTCAAATTAAAGAAAAAAAAAGAATAAAATAAGCATTTCTATATAAACACTTCACAAAATAAACACCAAGGGTTCAAAGGTTAAATGCGTATATTCAGACATCTTGGCCTAAATCAATACAACTCAATACAACTAAATATTTATTAAGAGGCCACTTCTCAAAAAGCCGTCACCCAAAGTGTAGCCTGCATATTGCAGCACAAAGCGCGCTGTCAATCAAAGGACAATGAAGTCATGGGATTTACACAGATTTCAAAACTCGGCTTGAGATTTTCTAAACTGTTTTGAATCTTTTGTATTTCTTGTATAGATCTGTCTGAGATTCGTGTTCACTTTCCAACAAATGTTTAAACACTCACGTAATACACAAATTGAAATTTCTATAAATCAAATAAGAACATAAAACTAAAATGCTATTTAACCTTGGCTAGGCCAATAATAGAATATGCGTGTTATGTTTGGGACCCCTCAACTCAAGAAAACTTTATGAAACTGGAACATACACAAAATAGAGCAGTGAGATTCATAACAAATGAATATTCACATTTGACTAGAGTAACACCTTTAGTAAAATCACTAAATTAAGAAAGCCTTCAGGATAGAAGACTTAAGAGTAAAGTAGCAATTATACACAAAACACTGAACCATAATCTCCAAATACAAAAACAAAACCTAATAAAATACTCAAGAAAGACACAAAAATAAAGGCACATTCCTCGTCTCATATGCTCTTTTCTACCTAGTGCCATTAGAGCATGGAATGGGTTGCTTGAGTTAGCCAGGAAAACCAGTGACTTGGCAGAATTTAAGTCACTGGTAAATATGCATGACTGAATGCATGACGCGTAGGACGTAATCATCTTTTTTGAAGTAACGCCTGTATTATATAAGATAAGATAAGATTGATTGACATTGTCTTTAACTATTTATTTCCGTAATTAACTTTCCATGATTCGAAGGACTTACTCATTTTGTTCATTTGTAGTTCCCTTCCCTGTTACGATTAAACTTCTGTAACTTTGTAATCAGAAAATATTTTATTTGGTATAGAATTGATGGAAAATGCACGTTCTTTATATATAACAAACACATCAATGTTTTTTTAAAAAAAATAATTTAATGGGGTCAAATCAACGATGGTATTGTCTAATAGGAGAGAAAGAGTTAAAATAAAATTAGACCAAGAGAAAATGGTCTCATTGCATTGCCACAATCAATCCAAGTAACAAGAAAAATAATTTTAAAAAATACTTATTAAAAAGTAAAGCTTATCAAAAGAAAAGAACTCCACATTAACAGCCATCTGTCTCAATTCTATAAGATTTGTTCTCTTTTTCGATAAAAAGAGTCAATTGATTATCTCTATTTAATTAACTAATTGGTTATTTTATTTTTTACAGATTCACGTTTCGTTAGAAATATTGCATAATTATGCAAAGTTTCAACTTCATGCTTGAATGGGAAAAGGGAGGAAAAAAAAACGTTTTTAAAAATTGTACCAGACAGACAGACAAACAGACAGAGCTGATATAAACTTAGTAAAAATTCATGTAAATGCCGCACTTTCTTGAAATGTCAATTATAAACAAAGCACCAAGTATCTTTGGAATGAAAGACTTGCCGGGCCTTGGCTTTGACCGGGACTATGCGCAGCGAAAAGTCCATGAGAATGCTGGATCAGAGTTGTTGGTAAAGCAATAGCTTATTAACTAATTAATTCACTAATAGGCTGGCTAATTCCAGCCACATCTGGAATTAAAGTGATTTGTTAGAAAAAGAAATAAACTTCATTATCTATCTATCTATCTATCTATCTATCTATCTATCTATCTATCTATCTATCTATCTATCTATGTATCTATCTATCTATCTATCTATCTATCTATCTATCTATCTATCTCTCTATCTATCTATCTATCTATCTATCTATCTATCTATCTATCTATCTATCTATCTATCTATCTATCTAATCTATCTATCTATCTATCTAATCTATCTATCTATCTATCCATCTAAATATATATATATATATATATCTTTATATATCTATACATATATAATTCTTTTCATGGCTCAATCATTCCCGATACCGAGAAGTCATGAAACAATCATTCTTTTATTTCTGCAAGTCGGAGTAGAGTTATTCCATGTAGCCTTAGCGGCGACCTCGTTCATTAGTTGAAAGTTTACTGAATCTTCCACATATTCCTTTCCAGATTTCGTAGGAGTTGCATCCTACTATGGCATATTAGGCATTACAGTTATCCCAGAACAAGGCATTAGGAAAAAATTATTGTATATTCAAATATATGTCACTAAAAAGCTTTTATTAAAATGCATTATTTAAAAAAGAAGTATAGTAGGCTACGTCTATTTCACATTTCCCTTATTCATATGTCTCCGTAAATGTTGACTGCATATTGTAAATGATCTAATCATAGACATAAATAAATATAGACTGGCCGATAAAAGAGTTTTATGAAACAAAAATTTGTGTCTTGCAATTGTGTGTAGGCCTACTTTATTTATGTCTATCAGTTTTGTTTAATCTCTAAGACTGAAGATCATGCAATTTTTCAGAATTCGGATATCCAAATACAATAGAAACACATGTTTTCAAGTTACATGAAGTTATTATCCTATACAAATGTATATCTATTTACTATTGTTGTATATGGATTTAATTAATCCCTTGTTATTTCTTTCGCATTTTTAATCTCTGAAAGCAACAATATTGCGCCATGGGTGTTTCCGCTGTAAAGAATACAGACATTGTTGATAAGCTAGGTATTTTAAGAGGAATACGATCAGTTCTGTGTAAAAGCAAATTTCTAAGCTCCTCAGCCTGTATCTAGTTCTAAGCTCCTCAGCCTGTA
>JADKLZ010005243.1:3607024-3618116 GCA_021533235.1 Biomphalaria straminea | reverse complement strand
ATAACAAGACTTGCTAATACTCTTATAACAAGACTTGCTAATACTCTGTTATCTCTCTGTGCATTGATCCATCTGTTTTCCCTATTTGTAAACTAAATGTTTCGTAATTGATATCTGTTATCCTATTATCGCCCTAAATAAATTGAATAAGCACAGTTTCATGTGAACTTAGATTAGGCCTGGCTATACTGAGGCATTATTTCATTTCTATGAGATGTACCATAGTCGCTTTGCAGCTGAAGGAGGCCATGTTTACTGAAATGGGGGACCCTAAGCTGGGTAGGGAAAACAAACACTTTGAGACCAAGATGTAGATGTGCATTCATTAAAATATCATAACATATGTTCATATTATCTGCAAGCGCAAGGTCCCCATTTTTTATGGCCTTCTACAGAGGCGGAGAGATTACGTTACCTGTTACCTATCCCTTAGTCTGGTGGACCGTTGGGGCACCAAGCAAGATCTGAAGACCATCTTTCTCCATTCCTCTCTATCCTTTGCCCTGTTTAGAACCCCTCTCAATGGTAGGCCCGTCCATTCTTTTATGTTGTCTTCCCACCGCTTTCTCTGTCTGCCTCTTCTTCTTTTTCTTGGTACTGTTCACTGGAGGAAGGTCTTTGCGAGTCCCGAAGCTCTTGTTATATGGCCATACATTTTGAGCTTGCGTTTTTTCACAGTAGTTAGCAGGTCATCATGGGGTCCGATCGCTGCAGTAACCCTGTCTCTAATCTGTTGGTTTGTGATGCGGTCTTTAAATGTGATGCCTAGGATCCTTCTGTAGCATCTCAATTCCATTGCTAGGATCCTCCTCTCTAGCTTTGCAGTCAGCGTCCACGACTCAAAAGCATATAGATATGTGGCCATGACCAGGGAGCGCATCAGTCTGATTTTGGTGCCGAGGGCTAAGCCTTTGTCTTTCCATATTAACCTAAGTTTAGAAAGGGCTGCTGTGGACTGTGACTACGTTAATCATGTAGTAATGAGACGAATGCCTGGGCATTACTATGTACAGAAGTATGTCACCCAAAGTGCAGTTCTTTCTCCTCCCGGCGCAGCCGATGAGTCCAAAAGGAACGACAGTTGCTGGTACAGTTTGGGACCAGCGACGTCTCTACCAGGGTGTAGCCGAGACCATTTGTTATAGAAGTCCTCGACACTCACCAGTAAAGTCTCAGCATTAGGGTAGTTTAAACCAATTGCTACGACGTACAGACCTGTGACGTGGCAACGAGCTATTGGTCTACACAGCCCACTGGTGGTGACGTTGCAGATCAGTGTTCATGCCTTTTATGACTATTGGTCTCAGTGTAGCACTGTGCACTGCAAGCTAAGTAATTGTTTCCGGTTCCTGAATTTTTTGTTCTCATGGTTGCCTCCCTTTCCCATGTTTAGCTACAACCTCAAGACTGCAGCGGTTTGAGTATACCTTCTCCGAGATCAGGGGTTGTCAACATGTGGATCACGACCCCATTTGGGGTCGAAATGACGATTTACAAGGGGTCGCCTAAGACCATCGTAAAAAAAATAATTGTTTTTGTCCATTCTTCTATTGCTGTGGCTGTGTGTGTATATGTGTGCTTGGGGGGGGGGGGTCGCGGTTGAGAGGGGATTGTAAAATGGGGCTGCCTAGCCTAAAACGTTGAGAACCGCAGTCCTAGATGTATGCCAAGCCCATTCTGCCTGAATCTTACTTATAGAATACACCAGCACACGCTAGTGATACAGACAAAGAACCCAAGTGTATGATGAACAGAAAGAATGAAATTGACATTAAAAAGAGAAAAGCTTTAAATCTTCATAGAGTCTGACATCTTGCAACAGAACGACTCTTACTTCTCCCCGCATCGCAACTTCGCTATAAGTGTAAAGATAACGTCAAATAAATAATGTTAATTAAGTCAGTAGTTATGGACCCTCGGAAAGTGACTGTGATCCTTTAATCTGTAAACAGGATACACCGGATACACCAGATGGTTAACTCTTCCTAATCACTTGCCTTGGAGGCGATGTGGCTGAGTAGTAAAGCGTTTGCCTCTTGAGCCTAAGGGTCACGGGTTCAATTCTTGCTAAAGACTAGTATTCCTAATTTCAGCGATTCAGGGCGCCTCTGAATCCACCCAAATCTAATTTGTGCCTGACATTAGTTGGGGAAAAGTAAAGGCGGTTAATCGTTGTGCTGGTCACATGACACCATCGTTGACAGTGGGCAACAGTAACAGATGACCTTTACATCATCTGCGTCGTTGGTCACAAGGGTATAAAAAGGGAATTGTACTTTTAATCATTCACTAGTGTTATTATTTATTAGAATACTATAAATCTACTTTAAACGAGTTTTATAATGTAACGAAATTACGTCATGTTTATTAATAGACACTATATCCATTTAGGTCTAGTAACACTTGTAAGCATGATATATTGGCCTTAAATAATGTAGATTTAAAAGAGGCCTTCAATCTCTAATTGGAAACTACAGAGTCTATCTTTATTACACTGTCGGAAGGGACATAATAAATAGAATTTCCCGAAAAGGTCATTTATTTCCGGCACAGACAAGGGACACTATCAAGGGCAGACAATTTGTCTGCATTAAAAGGATTCATGCTCTTCTGGTACGTTACCGATGGAGAGCACTTTGGCTACTGTGGTAGATTTTAAAAAGTCTATTCAGAACAGGGAAAGCTTAGTTCTGTCAGTTGTTAAGGACTATGCTATACTGGTTCATTGTATTGTACTTTACAACATAGACACTAATCTATTCTGTTTCAGAATATGAAATAATTTTGTTTTATAAGTTACTTATATTACCATATCAGATTTCCATCGCTACTAACGCAAAAATACCAGATTTACAAATTGGTACACAATAGATCTTAAATCTGGGATCTTTGGGCACTTCTGAGTCCACCCAGCTCTAATGGGTACCTGATGTTAGTTGGGGAAAAGTAAAGGCGGTTGGTCGTTGTGCTGGCCACATGGACCCTCGTTAACCGTAGGCCACAGAATTAGATGACCTTTACATCATCTGCGTTATAGACCACAAGGTCTGAAAGGGAAACTTTGTTATGTACACTTCAGTATGTACACTTTAGGGTTGAGGTGATTGAGATGTAGAGTGCTTGGCTTCCTAACAGAGGAAGTCCCTGGTTCGATTGTTGGTGAAGTTTCTATTTTTTAGAGCGCTTCTGAGGCCATCCAGCTTTTAATGTGTTTATGACATTAGTTGGGGAAAGTAAAGCTGTTGGTCATTGGGCTGGACACATTGCATCCTCGTTAACAGTCGGCCAGAGAAACAGATTCCATATAGGCCGAAAAGTATAAATGTTGTGCCATTAGAGAATGGAATGGGTTGCTTGAATCGTATAGGAAAACCATTAGCTTTTCAAAGGGTCAGTCTAACATATATGACAACATGACTATTTTTACTTTAATTTATGATTAAACTAGACAGATATTACCCGCTGCCCGCGGGTCTTAATTTGCGTATTGCTGATGTAGTCAGTGATATTGTGCATTAGAAACAATTAAAGAAAATAATAATAAAGTAAAGCGAATGCGAGAGATTCACGTTAAAATAGAAATCATGAATAAAGCTATAAATAGAAACTTGACCTTATTTTACGCGATATTAGGTATAGTTGCATTCATGTAAAAAATGCTTTAGAAAACAAAATTCAATGTTAATTTGATTAAAATATGAAATGAATGGACTGTAATTCAACCGTAAATTTAAGAGAGTAAAATATTGAACTCTCAATGATTTAAATCCAAAAATAACTCATTTATTCGTCAAAAGCCAACAATGTTTTTATTTTATTTAGAGCTGAATGTTTGTGACCTCAATACGCGTTGCCTTGGTGAATATTGTGTTAGCCGTGTAGCAACAAAAAAAAAACAACAACAATACAATAGATCTAGTCTATATTTTAAAAGCTAATCAAACGCGTGAATGTAATTGTTTATGTAATATTGTGAGTTTAATTTTGTATAGCTCTTGAATCCTAACAATTTGAATGTCACAGCAATGTAGTCAATAAATAAAAACTTGTGTGACACATTAGCTTCCTAGATGTGACCTAGATCTAGATAAAATAACCGCGTTGTTATCAGGTCTAAATGCGCATAAGTAAGTAAATCTGAAAGAAAAAAAAGTAAATTAAAATAAAGACTTAAAGTTAAACCGAATCGGTAGTTGAAGGCTTAAATGTTATAAAAAAAATACAATAAAAAGTAAATTGTATTATGTAAATAGTTTATTACTTTAATAATATACATTTATAATGCGAGATATTATAATTATGACCTATGACGTTCATTTCATTTGTACCACTGCGCGACACATGTAGATGTAGGCCTAATAGTGCCGTAAGTTACCGAAAAGTATGTCAAAAGTCGATCAAAGCGTTTTACATTTAGAGCGAACGATTTTATGTACAAAAAGTTTTTTTTAATTCAAATTTGAAGATTAATTTTCTTTAAATACTGAAATGAATAGTCACTTATATGTGTGTTTGTGTGTAAAAGTAAAAAAATATGTTTTCTTGAATGAGAACTTATTTAGACCTAGCCTCTAGACCTAGTCATTGTCATTTGTGCGCATGTGTGACCTATTTATCTTGTCTCATCAAGAAGCTATGGCCTAGATCCATAAAATAGTATAGTTGTAATAGACTTGGTCAACTTTATTTTTTTTAAGGGTCTTACGTTTGTTTTAGGGCTAAAATACATACACTACGGCCTAAGTTGGTACCCAAGGAACATTTCTGCCAAGTTTAATGAAAATTGATCACGCGGTTTTGATTTCCATTCGATACATACATACATACATACATACATACGCTAAACATTCTACTTTATATATTAGATATCAAAATGAGTTATTATTTCAATGGATTGTGTATCCTATACTCTTAAGCGAGCATTTCTTGTATATATATATCTTCTATTTCGAAAACGGCTCTAACGATCTTCTTTAAAATTTCAACGCATCTGCATATTAGTGAGAAAAAAATTCTCAGCTCATTGGCTACATTGGGAAAACTCGAGTTCGACCGTTATTTCCATATATAAAATGTCTCGTTGTAAAATTAATTTTGGTTTGGATAAATTTATGAATGAAAGTTTTCCATGACGTAAACGGGAAAAACTCTGCTTACGTCACTACGCTTACCGTAGTACACTAAAATATTTCTTTGCAAACAAGAACGCGCTTAGAGATATGAATGAAAATTTTTTCCCACGACGTCAAAGGGAAAAAAACTTGACACCGCTTACGTCACTACAAAACTACACTTCGCAAACAAGAAAAACTAATCAATCGACCTAATTAGACATTTGCGCACAATCTTATTGTGGATTGATCTATAATGAAACTATGGAAGAAAAATAATGAAATTAAATTTGATGTATGATCAGTTATTGTGTTTTAAAGGTTTCGTAAATGGGCCTCATTCACTAATCGTTAACCAACAACATTAAGCCATGTGATTCTCTATATACAAATTATGTAAACCATAAAGGCTGTCACATGATACTTTTTTTTTCATTGTTTTATAAATATTATTAAGTAGCGATTCATGAATGAGGTCAATTGTTTACAATTAAATTGTATAAACCCGTGAGTAACTTTTACTTTGTTATACTCTACGCCTTATTTGCACACAATGAACATGATATCCAGGGTCGACCCTAACATTTGCGGGGCCCTATGTGAAGTGGATTGCACGCGGTCCAGTCAGGGTAGGGATACGGATAATAAGTAAAAATTAAGATTTTGTGTTAGAAACTAAATTCGTCTTTGCATTACAATTTTGTCTATTTTTAAAAGTGCCTGTTTTACCCTATAACGTAGAGATTTGAGTCACTTGATTTTCGTACTAAAGCCATAATGAATATACTAATTTCATAATTAAATGTCTGAACGTAACTATCTGAGAAGTTACAGAGGAAAGTCTTTCTTCCAAGCCAATAATAGTAGGCCTACAATAGTTTTACGCCGCAACAAAAAAAAAGGAATGTAAAACTATAAAACGGACGTGAGCTGTGATTTGTCTACACGTAAGAGATTTCATAATTACAATTACATTTAGAACTAAAATAACACTAAAGCAACTCTTCAGATTAGTGGTCTTTATCCGATCGTTAATTTTCGTAATTACAAAAAATATTCCCAAAATGACTTCGGGTATATAACCTTCCTTAACCCTTAAAGTGCTGAGCTGTTTCACAATGAGTGCATACCAAATGGAATTACAATTCTGGTGTTAAGAGGCTAAACTACCACACGCATTTTAAGGGTTAAGAAATTATTTAACCGAGCAAGGCTCGGCCACCTGATATTTTATTAGTGCCTTATTTGTCTCTGTATAGGGTTGCGATATCTGTTCCTTTTTTCTTCAAATGGATTGACTTTGATAAGTATAGTAGACCTTATGCCGCTATTATGATTCATAGAATTAAGCGAAGAAATTCAATAACTAAAAAATAATTAAAAAAATAAAAAAAAATGCTAATGATTTGCAAATGTTAATTACATATAGTTATTAAAATCAAAATTTTGTTCTTGAATACAGAATTCTGTTTGTTAATTACCTACTGCCCAAAAGAGAAACATTTTTGTCTCCCTTTCTAGTTCTAAATTTAGTAACAAGCTAGAAAAATATTGAATTGCACTCGAATGAAAAAGTTGCCTCAATTAGGCCATTTCTCTCCCCTTGCTGTTCCTCGAACACAGGCCGTTCTCAAATGGGCTTATACTCCAAGAGGGTGTTGCCCATTCACTGGGTTGTAGTGATTCTTATACCCACGACCCTCTAGGTGGTCATTACAGTCCCCGCAACCATGTTTACGAGGCTGTACATCACCATAATGAGCTGTCCAGGTCTGCCCCGGTGGTCGATGGCGCGTTCATTGGTTGCATTGTGGCCATGGTGACGGCTTTTTTTTTTTAGCCAGAGAAAGACATGCTCAACTCCCCCCCCCCCCTTCTCCAACATTAACATAAAAATTGGCAATTTTTTTCTTTTCTTTTTGTGCTTATTTTAATGTCATAGTCGTACACACTGAAGATAAAAAAAGATAAAATTAAGTGACCAGATTAAACATTTAGGCAGCTTGCACACTACACGGTGTGTGACGGTACGAAAAAAAAAGGACGAAGAAAGATGAGCATAACGCCATAGGGCGCTTTGCAACAGCCGTGTTTTTTTTTTCTGCTGAACTTCACTGTCGCCGAACGACGCCTCAGTAGCGAAAGTGACTATATGCTTGCTTAGACACTAGACATATCATTTTTATTTGAATGGTCACGAAAGTGGAACCAAAATTGTTTTGAAGTAAAAGTAAAATTAATTTAAATTTGGATATAGAAGTATGTCTAGATCTAGATCTAACATCGGTTTTGAATGGGCAATTGCGTATTTAGTATTAAATATTGTCATTGTTCTACGTTCGTTGACCACATATTCGAAGTTCGGTTATTATGCAACTTGGTTTGCTGTTGTTCTTTAATTAATATATTAGACTGCTGAGCTGGGGAACCATATTCCTTATATCATTTTACATTTGTACATTTTATAACATGATTTTTAACATATTGTATGCACAATATTCACCACCTGTCTAGAAAACTTGATTTGTCTTTATTAAATGTTTGTTCAAACATCAACGCAAGGCACATAACGCAGTACATATTAATTTTCATTTAATTAAAGTCTTATACTACTGCATTAGCCTGCTAAGGTGGGGAACCCGGTTAATTAAAAACATCCCCTAGTTAAACAAGCAAAACCTCACCTTGACAGACATGTCCTAGGTCGAAACAACAATATATATGTATTATAAATATATTTAATATATATATATATATATATATATAACTGTGCTTGTGCGTGTGTATATGCGTTAATTCAAAGCGTCTTTATATATTCGTCCGTTAGCTCCCTGAAATGGATGCACACATGCTACGTCAGAACGCGCCTGTCCGAGTCTCTCTACAAATGATTGATTCGTAGTTGACCACTGGCCCTTAGATTGATTGAAAAAACGTAGATATTAAGAAAGAGTACAGAAAAATTGACCAAATTGCATTTTCTTCTGAATCCTCTTCAGGCCATGTTTGGAAGAGAAATTGAAGCTAGAATACTTATTTGACTAATTCCCTCTGTAATTCAGACCAGGGGCGTAGCTAGAAATTTCCTATCGTTTGGGGGCCCCGGGGGGTTGACCTCTATGGGGGCCCCTGCAGTTGCTTAATATTAAATTTTCAATGTAACAAACACTCATTTGGGGCCCCCCTCAAGTGGGGGCAAGGGGGGACTTTCAAATTCTCCCCCTCCTCCCCCTAGCCCTAGCTACGCCACTGTATATGACGTGTTTAGAAAATCGCCCTAAGTAACCTATATAAAATTAAGTAATCGTGCAAACACAACTAGATCTACTTAATAGATTCTACTTTGAATGGGACAAGGTTAAATGTAAGCATTAGTATAATGTGGAACTACTTTGTCTAAAGGTTAAATTTGAAACTAGATTTTTACAAAGGAACTCGAAATGAGTATTTAAACTTCTTAAAGAGGAATAAAAACTTCAAGTAAATTAATTATGCTACCACAACCAATAAACATACAAACGTGTACTCTTAATAAAGAAAATACTTCTATAAAGCAACACTAACGATAAATATTTGACTCTTAAAGACAAAGGAATGTTAGAATTAAAACAAGAAAAAAATAACAAAAAATACTATAAAAAATATCAGAAAGCTTATTTGAAGTGTAATTGTCTCAATTAGTTTGGATTAGTCGTTGGATATGGACATACACATAATAAATCTGTGCGATTAGAATTATTTTTACCACCAATTGTTTTTGTTTGACTTTTAGATTTCTCATTGCTCTATGATCCTATCACTTGTCTGGACAGGGGGAGGGACAGTGGCGTAGCTAGGGTAGGGGGAGGAGGGAGGAGAATTCGAAAATCCCCCCTAGATGAGTGTTTTTGTTACATTAAAAATTAAGTATTACGCAAAATGTAAGGCCCCCCCCCCAAAAAAAAAGGTCAGTTCCCCCCGGGCACCTACATGATGGAAAATTTCTAGCTAAGCCCCTGGGTAGGGAAGAAGGGGGGGTATCTTGGTGAATGTTTACGTTATCGTTTTTTTTTTAATGTATAAAACAATGTTCACTCAGGGCTCTAGAGTCCTCAAAGGGATTCATACAACGTATATACTACCAAATCAGTCAAGTACGATTTTTTTCCAGTGTTCAGTATACCAAACTAAATAACTAATTCCTAATTGCTAATTAACAAATCGTTTTTTTTTTATTGATTCTTGTTTTGTCAAGTAAAATAAATAATTGTTCGAAATTTCATCCTGATCCGAAATTCTGTTTGGGAGAAATCACGTGTACAAACTTTTTACAAGACAGACAGACAAACACAGTTGATATAAGCTTTGTAGAAATGTTTGTGTATACGAATTTCCCAACTCGTGCCTAATAACTCTTTGGTCCTGGGTCTCACTGAAAGGTCTGCATCATATCATATACTAGCGGATCCAGAACTTTGGAGTGGAGGGGGCGATTTTTTTCCAAACCCTAACCCTAACGCCCAGTAAACCCTAACCCTATGCATAAACGTGTATAAAGCATATATATATATATTATATATATATATATATATATATATATATATATATATATATATACACGAGAACAAAAAGAAGTGTTTTTTAACCTTCGAGGAAAAAAAAAAAACCAGTCATGTTGAGGCAAGCTGGGGGACTGAGGGAGGGCTGTAAGCTTCGCCATTGTGATTCGGGGCGAAGCCCCGATTCTAGAAGCGTTTTCTTGCATTTTTTTCACTGCAGAAACGCATTCTCCTGATATCTACAGCTCATTATCCATCAGTAGATTTCGGGGCGAAGCCCCGACGCCAAAAGCGTTTTTTTCATTCGTCACTGCAGGAACGCATTATCCTGACATCTACAGCATCTACAGCTAATTATTTATCAGTAGATTACGGGGCGAAGCCCCGAGGCCAAAGCTTTTTTTTGCAAACTTCACTGCGTAAACGCATCCTCCTGACAACTACAACTCATTATTTATCAATGGGGTTCGGGGCTTCGCCCCGACGCCAAAAGCGTTTTTTTGCATTCGTCACTGAAAAAAACGCATTCTCCTGATATATACAGCTCATCATTCATCAGTAGATTCGGGGCTTCGCCCCGACGCTAGAAGCGTTTTTTTGCATTTTTTTCACTGCAGAAACGCATTCTCCTGACATCTACAGCTCATTATCCATTAGTAGATTTCGGGGCGAAGCCCCGACGCCAAAAGCGTTTTTTGCATTTGTCAGTGCAGAAAGGCATTATCCTGACATCTAAAGCTAATTATATATCAGTAGATTTCGGGGCGAAGCCCCTACGCCAAAGCGTTTTTTTACAAACTTCCCGACCTCACCATATCGGCCATAATACTAAAAGGGGGGGAGCGAAATAATCTAAGAATAGGTAGAAATATAAATAATTAGTTTATATTATTAACACAAGTAATAAATTCTTATACCGATTGTGTGAATTGTAAACTAAAATTCGTCCGCCCCCCACAGGAAATTGGACCGCCCCCCCCCCACTCGAAAGCTTATGGAGGGGGGCGGAATTGATGCCATCGCCCCCTCCCGACCTCAACATAACGGCCATCATACTAAAATGGGGGGGAGCGAAATAATCTAAGAATAGGTAAAAATATAAATAATTAGTTTATATTATTAACACAAGTAATAAGTTCGTATACCAAATGTGTGAATTGTAAACTAAAATTCGTCCGCCCCCACAGGAAATTAACCGCCCCCCCCACTCGAAAGCTTACGGGGGGGGGGGGCGGAATTGATGCCATCGGCCCCTCCCGACCCCACCATATCGGCCAACATACTAGAGGGGGGGGGCGAAATCATCTAAAAATATGTAGAAATATAAAATAATTAGTATATATTATTAACATAAGTAATAAATTCATATACCAATAGTGTGAATTCTATCCCACCCCCTTCGGGGGGGGGGTCGGTCGAGTGGGGGGGGGGGGGGGGGGGGGG
>JADKLZ010005243.1:3541976-3562332 GCA_021533235.1 Biomphalaria straminea | reverse complement strand
TCTCTAAACTGACCCACACTCTCTAAACTGACCCACACTCTCTAAACGGACCCACACTCTCTAAACTGACCCACACTCTCTAAACTGACCCACACTCTCTAAACTGACCCACACTCTCTAAACTGACCCACACTCTCTAAACTGACCCACACTCTCTAAACTGACCCACACTCTCTAAACTGACCCACACTCTCTAAACTGACCCACACTCTCTAAACTGACCCACACTGAAAGCTAGTATTCACGTTTATTTATTTTTCAATAAAACTTTCTTCTTTTAACAATTCCTTCTTTAAAAAAAAAGAAGCTTTTTTCTCTTGTTTGAATGTTTGAGCTATGTCGTTTTAAGTATGATTGGCTCAAACAAGTTGCTGCGTTTGTATTTTTTTTAAATATAATTTCCCCTCTAGCCTCAAGCTTGAGTAAAAATAACTGTTTTAGCAGACTGATCTGATCTTCGAGGGAAACAACATTTTACCTCTAAAAGAGAAATTAGCTGTTCACAGCATGACTCAAAAGACGCTTAGAAAGAAGCAAGTCGTTAATTAGGAACTTTAGATTCGTTTTATTTTACATCAAATACTTTTTGGGGATTTTTTCTTTCCCTCTCTCTCTCTTTCTCTCTTTATCTCTTTCCCCTCTCTAACTTCCGCTGTCTCTCTCACCTCTTTCCCATTCTCTTTATTTCGATCTGCATCTGTCTCCCTCTTCCACAAGTCTATTTCACTAGTTCTTTCTATTGACCAACTTTTCTCTCTTTTCATTCTCTTTATGTTTCACTCTCTCGTGCTCTTTATTTTAATCTCTTAATAATGCTCTCTCTCTCTCTCTCTCTCTCTCTCTTGTTTAAGTCGCACTTTCTAGATCTATTTATATATATCTGTATGTCTCGCTCGAGCTTATAAAGCAAACGAAATGCACCTTAATTGATACTAAAGCCAATAATCGGGCCGTCATAGACAATTTTTTGCAAAAGAATTCTAATTAATAATCTTCTTGTTCTCTCTCGCCTTATACAACATTGTTTAATTCCTCACGCCTCTTTCTTCCACTTTTTCTCTCTTTCTCTTTCCCATTCTTTTTCTTTCTTTTATTTCTCTCTCTCTCTCTCTCTCTCTCTTCCTCTCTCTCTCTCTCTTCCTCTCTCTCTCTCTTCCTCTCTCTCTCTTCCTCTCTCTCTCTTCCTCTCTCTCTCTCTCTCTCTTCCTCTCTCTCTCTCTCTCTTCCTCTCTCTCTCTCTCTCTTCCTCTCTATTTTCTCTCTATCAATCTTTTTCTGGCAAGCATTTTATTTATTTGTCTCTTGACACTGTCTCTGTCTGTTCCTTCTTTCCTTCATGACTCTCTCTCTCTCTCTATTTCCCTCTCCCTCTCTCTTTCTCTTTCTCTCTCTCTTTCTCTCAAGTATTTTTTTTTTAATATTTGTAAAGCACTTTTAAATACAAAAAAAAATTGAAACTTAATTAACGAAAATAACAAACTAGCAAACACAACAAAACTTCAAAATGTTGTGCTCTGAACTGCACAGGTAACTTAACAACATCATGACATCCCATGCAATCTAACAGGACAGCTTGCAAACTCAAAAAAAACTAGATTTGATTGCTTGATGTAGTTGTCTGTCGTCTATCTCATACCGATCTTCAAAGGGGTGTAACTTATGAAGTAGAGGAAGGAGGATCAAAGAGAAAGCTAGATCGACATCTTCGAGTTGGAAGAGAAGGTGTTAGGTGCTGCCTCCCTTGTCTCGTGGTTAAGCCTGCACTGTATTTGAATGCTAGTAGTGCTGTAGGAGATGCAAAGGACTAAGCCAGCGATGCTTAGTGGTTATATGCATTCTATATACATTTGTCATAGGTCAAATCAGCGCAAAAAAAAATAATGATGGAACTGATGTTATTGAAAACATCACTATGGATATAAGTTTACAGAGGCGGGAGTGGACAGCATGGCCGGAAATGGCCAACCGGCAGTAGTTTAGACATCGCTGAATATAACCCATTCAGGCTGTATGATCTTTGTAAAGCATCTGACTGCGCTCAAGTTTTAAATCGTTTGATTAATTATGGTTCAGAGGTCAGTATAATAAGGCTTGTCTTCGAGGCCGAAGATTAGTGAGAAATGCAGTATTTCCATGGCTGCTCCAGCTGTGCCCTACATAATTTTGCCACATCCAGGGCAAGCATAACCATTACATGCAGGTGGTCGATTTAGACTTTCTTTTCGCCGTCTGCGTCTGTCCTCGGCAGCAGATTTGGTCTTTTGGTCTCAAATGTGTATCCCGTGGCCTTCGTGAGTGACCTGTCTCGTTCTGTCAGTATAAATACACAAGAAATACACAACATGAAATTATTATATTTGAATAGTATTTTTCCTACCAGTAGGGGCGCTTATACTATTGAAGAATCAACATTGTTTTGTTTTCTGTTGATTGGTATTGTAATTTAAAAGAAAATATTGAAAGAAAGCTTAAAATACTACGGAGATGGATGAGCGTCGATGTAGTGTGTGGTATGCTATTTACTCACTCCTTCCTGTAAATCCCCAATGGTTATAACTTAAAATAATTTAACGATATTTCATATAATTGGTTAATGCTTTGTTATTCAAATTGCGGAGCACTACTGTTGAATGTTATAAAACTTAAATACATATTCGAAAAAAAAAAAGCTGGGTTCTGAATGAGGACAAAGCACATACATTATGATAGTAACAAAATACAATGTTCACATACATTATGATAGTAACACAATACCATGAGCCAATACATTCAGATAGTAACACAATACCATGAGCCAATACATTCAGATAGTAACACAATACCATGAGCCAATACATTCAGATAGTAACACAATACCATGAGCCCATACATTATGATAGTAACATAATACCATGTCCACTGTTGGTCACCATAAAATCAAGTAACTTTCTATTTCACATCTTTGTAGGAATCTTAAGAAATCGAGCTTTTGATTCTGACCTTCACACGAACTGTATTGAAAGGTTAGGATGACCTGTAAGAAAGTCAACAGTAATTATATTAACTCCAGACCCTCACTCAATGAATCTCAGCCCCCCCCTCCTCTTTTCCCATAATGCTTCTCATTATTTTTTCCCTTCCTGGCACCGTTGTTCTCAATGTTCCTGTTCTCATGTTATTGTTAAGATCGTAAAAAAAATATTTTTGGTACCTGGATGTTTCTGTAAATTTCTTCTTGTCTTTGATCCAAAATTTGTGCATCCCCCCCAAAAAAATGATTCCGTGTTCATCGGAGCGTGCAGTACCGAGATTTGAAAGTTCACGCGGCAGTGGAGAGAGGGCGGGAAGAGGGCAGAGCACGTTGCGTTTTTTTTTTTTTTTGTTTTTTTTTTTGCTTTTTTTGTTAAGACGCTTTAGGTTTTCAAAGAATGTTCGAGTTAATATCTGAAGACCAAGTCTTAATTAAAAGTGATGAACAAGCATGTAATATATAAAGCAGAAAGTATGTATGTATGTATGTATACCTGTATAGAAATTAGTATTTAAAAAAAAAACGAAATTAAATTTATTTCTGTTAAAGAACGAAACTTTTTAACAAATCTGATAAATCCGTTTTCAAAGTGTTTTATATTTTATGTGAGTAAGTCAGCTAAACTGGTAAACCCAATCAGTGGCGTCACTATGAGGAGGTGCGAGGGTGCGATCCGCACCGGGTGACACCCGTTAGGGGGTGAAACTCAAGTAAAAAAAAATACATTCGGTATTAAAAAGAGTAATACCATGATTGAGAAAAGTCTGAAGGCAACAAAAGTTATCCTTTAAGAAAATAAAAGTTGACAGTGCATGATTCATAACAAAGTTTTCAATCGTTTGTTACCATCTGCATATCTATGGCGTCATGTGAAAAAGGATTTAAAATTAAAATTAAGAACTTTTTATGACAAAGGAACAAACGACACTTTCACAAAGTGGAATATTATTAAAAATAAGATCGTCAAAGAAATTAACAATGATGAATTTGATGATATGTCTTCAAGTTTGAAATCAAGAAAAAAAGACAGTATAATTTAATAATGGTTGGAGTGTTGTAAAATTGAACTATAGATCAAAGGCAATGTCTTCGATTCCAAAGATTAAGGATGTGTGCAGAGTTTCACAAAATATATGTATTACATCTCAAGAAACAAACGACGAAAAAAAAAAGGCTTTTTTAAATGAGGGGGGTGACATCCTGAACTGACCGCACCGGGTAGCACCCACCCTAGTGACGCCACTGAACCCAATCTCAGACTTCAGTTTTATTTTCGTCACAAAATTTAAAAAAATATGTTATAGGAACATTCACAATGTTTGGCAGATATGAATCCCATCCACTAGATTAGCAATACCCAAAAAAAGGTCCGCAAGTCATATCCGGCTAGTCTAGTATATAACGCAGAGTGTAAGGAGTATGTATATATCTCCCAAATAGAAATTAAAACCGTTTGAGTAATCTTGATAAATATGTTCTTTAGATCTCAGCGGAGATCGCAGTGTTTTTTAAATGTCTCTCTCACAACAAGGAGGCACTAAAATTGTGTTCAACTCTATTGAATAACGAAACTTTTAAACAGGTGGGGTAAACCCATTTTCACAGTATTTTGAATTAGCTATGAGTGGGAACCACAGACATATATAAATATAGACCGGGAAAAAAAAGTAATTTCATGTAACTTGAAAACATGTATATCTATTGAATTCGGATTTCCGAATTATGAAAAATTTAAAAATTGCATGATCTTCAGTCTTAGAGATTAAACAAAATTTATGACATAAAATAAAGTACACACAATTGCAATTCATAAATTTTTGTTTCATAAAACTCTCTTATTGTCCAGTCTATATTTATTTATGTCTATGGTGGGAACATTACACTAGATCAGTGATACATAAACTAAGGCCCATGTGCAGAGGGTCATATCCGGCTAGTTGTACATATTTAGTAAATTAGTTGCACAGCCATTGCTTTTCTGTTCATTCTATTCATGCCATTAAAAAAAAATTAAGAGACTTCTTATAAATATTCTAACATGTAAATTAATACATGGCATCTAAAGAATTAATGCATGGGCCTTCAAATACTGTATGAATATCAACGAATATCATTTATGACAGAAATAAAACTATAATTAGTAAACTTTTGTTTGGATTTGTTGTGCAGAATAAAGGAAATGTTTCTCTTTATAAGTTTTGGTGACAATTTAGCATTTCTGAATCAATTTTCTCATAAGTTTGTTGTTCATTTCTTTTATTTGGCAACATTTAACTTCAATGTAATGTCCTTGACACTGGATGGTTCATTTTGAAAATCTAAATGTATTCTCATTCATATATTATCTTAACAAATGTAATGCAGGGCGGTGGCGCTTGGCTTCCGAACCTGGGGTCCTGGGTTCGAATCTTGGAGAAAACTAGGATTTTGAATTTCGTTTTTTTAGGGCTTCCCTGAGTCCTTTGAGCTCTATTTAAGATAAGATAAAAAAAAATAGGTGTTATAAAAAATTATAGATATCGGTTGTCGTCCTCCTGTTAAAACGTGCTAGCAACTCGTCTGTAAGAATGTGTTCACGAAATGTTAGAGATGTGTTGTGTTGTCGTTCAGTGTTTAAAGCCATACTAAGTGGACATGGTTTTCGACTCTATGGTTTTATTATGTTTATAACAATAAGATAAGATAAGATAACTTTATTGGTCCCTAGAAATGGGACTGTGAGGCGCGGTGGCTAAGCGGTAAAGCGCTTGGCTTCTGAACCGGGGGTCCCGGGTTCGAATACTGGTGAAGACTGTGATTTTTGTTTCGGGATCCTTGGGCGCCTCTGAGTCCACCCAGCTCTAATGGGTACCTGACATTAGTTGGGGAAAAGTAAAGGCGGTTGGTCGTTGTGCTGGCCACACGATACCCTCGTTAAACGTAGGCCACAGTCTCAGATGACCTTTACATCATCTGCCCTATAGACCACTAGGTCTGAAAGTTGAACTTTACTTTACTTTTTAGAAATGGGACTATAATTGTCCAACTCAGTATTACTACGATACCTGTTACCTGTTACCTATCCCTTAGTCTGGTGGACCATTGGGGCACCATCTTTCTCCATTCCTCTCTATCCTTTGCCCTGATTAAAACCTCGTTCAATGGTAGGCCTGTCCATTCTTTGATGTTGTCTTCCCACCGCTTTCTCTGTCTGCCTCTTTTTCTTTTTCCTGGTACTGTTCCCTGGAGGAAGGTCTTTGCGAGTCCTGAAGATCTTGTTACATGGC
Organism: Biomphalaria straminea; assembly: GCA_021533235.1. Classification (NCBI taxonomy): domain Eukaryota; kingdom Metazoa; phylum Mollusca; class Gastropoda; family Planorbidae; genus Biomphalaria; species Biomphalaria straminea. The sequence goes on along the minus strand of JADKLZ010005243.1, from coordinate 3,556,056 downwards.
CATACATTTTGAGCTTTCGTTTCTTCACAGTAGTTAGCAAGTCATCATGGGGTCCGATCGCTGCCGTAACCCTGTCTCTAATCTCTTGATTTGTGATGCGGTCTTTAAATGTGATGCCTAGGATCCTTCTGTAGCATCTCATTTCCATTGCTAGGATCCTCCTCTCTAGCTCTGCAGTCAGCGTCCAAGACTCACAAGCATATAGAAATGTGGCCATGACCAGGGAGCTCATCAGTCTGATTTTGTTGCCGAGGGCTAAGCCTTTATCTTTCCATATCAACTTGAGTTTAGAAAGGGCCGCTGTGGACTGTGCTATTCGGACCATTAGTTCGGGCTTTGTTCCCTCATCCGAGTATTACACAATAACATTAAAGTCGCAATCACGCAAACACAAACACACATAAAACGAGTAGCTTGTAACATACTGACTGACAATGATATGAATGGTTTAATGTTCTTTTTTGGGATTATCTTTTTTTTTTTACAAGACTAGATATCAGTGGCGTAGCGAGGGGGGGGAGAAAGGGGGGGAATTTGAAAATCCCCCCGGGCCCCAACCTGAGGGGGGCCCGCAAATGAGTGTTTTTTACATTAGAAATTAATAATTACACAAAAACAAGGGGCCCCCAAAAAGGTCAAGCCCCACGGGCCCCAAAACAATGGAAAATTCCTAGCTACGCCCATGCTAGATATAGGAGATATTCACACCAGACACCCCCCTCTATTGTAAAATTACGTTAAAAATTGTGCATAACTTGACTGGCCTTCAAGTAGATCTATATCTTCATCCGCTAATCATCCTTTATTATATCTCTTCATTGCGTTTGTATAAGCACATGCACTTTGAAGGCATCGTTGCGAACAAGCTGACCCAGCGATCAATCCGTCAAATAAAGGTTACTTCTGCTTTAAGAGTACTTTTTAATTTCGCTAATTGAAATGCGAGCTTGTCTTCTGAGTTGAATGGTTGCTTGGATGCATTCACTGAACTATGAAATAAGACACAAATATAACAACGTGTGGTCACGTGATATGTAACCATTCATGCTGTTACCCTCGCTATCTTTAATATTCACGCCACTCAACCCCCCCCACACACACACACATACACATGCAAACACAAAAGCGTATTAAATCATAATGTCGGCTTTTTCAAAAATATTACTTACTTTCTTTTTCTGCTAATCGAACTATTTTCATTTGAATGTGTACTTTAGTTTGCTGTCCAGTATCAAGGTCTATCTATCCATCCATTTAAGCGTCCGTCCGTCCATCTGTCCGTCCGTCTGTCTGTCTGTCTATCTATCTATCTATCTATCTATCTATCTATCTATCTATCTATCTATCCATATATCTATCTATCTATCTATCCATATATCTATCCATCTATCTATGTATCTGGAGCTGAGACCTAACCAAAACCTGGACCCTATCATTTTATTATTACCCTACATGAACATGCTTTAGTTCGTTGTCCAGTATCAAGGTTTAAAGAAATATATCAGTAACGGTTAAAGTCTGATGACTACGGTATTTTAATACCTTTGTTTTATAATAGTGTAAGTTATCTATCTATCTATCTATCTATCTATCTATCTATCTATCTATCTATCTATCTATCTATCTATCTATCTATCTATCTATCTATCTATCTGGATCTGAGACCTAACCAAACCTGGACCCTATTACTTTATTACCCCACATCGTCAGATAGGGTAACGGTTAAAGCCCGATGACTGCGGCCATTGTACTTATCGTGTCCTTAAAATCATTGTATTAAAATAGTATAGTCACTTGTATACTAGAGAGAAGGATCCTAATCAGGGAAAAAATTTGCTATAGAAAGATCCCAGGCATCACATGCAATGACAGCCACGCATACAAAGAAGTTTCAAGCAGGAATAAAATGGCATAAAAGGCTCAAAGATGACCTGCTGGCCACTTTAAAAAAAAAATTCTGAATCTGTATTGCCGTAGCGCGAGGTATTTATGTAGCTCCTTCCTTCAGGGAACAGTACCAGGTAAAAGAAGAGGAGTTTATACAACATCGTATAATGGCGTTGGAAGAAGCTGTACTCAAGGCAAAATAGAAAATGAATGGAACGGTAGACAGATCATGTGTGGTGCCCCAACGGACCAACATACCAAGGGATGGATCATGGGTGATGGTAAAAGAAACACGCTCTCCCTTTCTAAGAGTCTAGTAGTGCCTACCTCGATAGTCATAAATCAGGAATTCTATTATTCATAAAATTGTGAATATTCAATAACAGATATTAATTTCAAGATAACAGCATGCTGGAATGCCGGGTCATTATGACACAACACAGATTCCTCCCCCCCCTCTTTTTTCCCCCAATTGTTTTAATAGAAAAGGTATTATCGAAAACAGGTGAGTAAATAATCCAGGGTGCATTCCTCAACACTCCTATGTCAGAACGACACCGAGGTATTGTTTCTGTATGTCAAGCTGACCTCCCCCCCCCTCTTTATCAGTTCCTCTCTGCGTTTTTTTTTTTCTCAGCAGATTTTTGTGTTTCTGTGAGTAGTCGCCCTTATTTACGCTACTCTATCTGTCGTCTGCTTGACACTTCGGCCCAAGTACTTCCGGGACAAGTTTTAAGTTGCGTCATCACTAATCTCATTCCTAAACGATTCACAGTTCAAACATTCCCGCCTTTGTGTGATGACATAGTAGCTCATTGACATTGAAAATATCGCCAGAAGATATAATAAAAAAAAAACAAAAACCTCTGTAAAAATAGTCTTTAAACCTTAGATCTAGTGACTAATTCGGATGGATGCCTGGTCGTGGGATATATTCGCACTGGAATGTCTTTGGTTCGTGTCGATTGTCCCGAGTTTGAACCCTGCCCTCTGTCATCCCCCCGTTGTCCTGCGGGAAGATTGGACTTGGAAGTAACTTTGAAATGAACACCCGAAACATGTAAAACATTTGCCAAACAATTTGTCGAGGATGTGATGGCCGAGTGGCAAAACGCCTGAATAAAAGAATTGAAGTACGATCCCAATGAAAATATTTTGTTTTCTAAATTTCGGTGCCTTTAGAACCTTACTGAGTACACCCACCCCCGGCTTGGAGTATAAGATAATGATTTGTAAAACATAGGTAAGGGGTTGAATAGTTCTTGCATTAGTTTAACTCTTTTTGTCCTAGGCTCATTGGTTGAATAATACTAAATGACTCCTTCTCCCCCTCTCCTTTTTTTCTCTCGACAATCAGACTATGTTCACCACAGGAGACATTGCTATGATTCCATTATTCATTGTTGTCATATTTTGATTGCACAAGTAGGTATATTTCAAAACTACTAGACTAAAGGAAAGCTTTAAACAACATTCATTTTATCTTGAGATCTTAAAGAGACAAAATCCTAAGTCAAAGTTGCTTACAGCCGTATACTCAATAATGGATACTGTTTACATAGTAGAAGATCACCTCTAGGTGCCAACAAGACCGTTTTTAGGGTAGACCAACAAGCCAGCGGCCTCGGGCCTCCGATTGGTGGGGGCCTCGCAAAGACTCAAAACAATTTTACAGAACAAATAGCGAAACTTGTGCCCAATGTTATTGTTGGAGTACACTGGGTTTTAAATATATTGCGAAAATTGCGAAAATCGCTGTTTATTTTTAGCGGCCCCCGAAAGGGGAAAAGACGCTATTAGTTTTGTGTGGCCTGTCTGTCCGTCTGTCTGTCTGTCTGTCCGTCCGTCCCGTTTAGATCTCAGAAAATGTTTTGTTTGTAAAATGTTTTACATGTTTCGGAAATTCCTTCAGAGTTGAAGATAGTTATTTCCTAGTCCAAACCTCCCGCAGGACGACGGGGGATGGGAGCGAGCAAGGTTTGAACCCGGGAACATCGGTAAATCGATACGACAGTCCAGCGTGCAAACCTCTCGAACAGGCAGCCAGAATGTAGAAGAGAAAATGAAAATCTGACATCACAATAATTTAGATCATTCAAAGTTCTGATGCAACGGCTACTTTTTTTTCTAAAAGCTCAAAATCAAATTTTTAAAAATCTTTTATGCAAGCAGTTTTTAAAGAGAAAAACCTAATTAGTATACATTATTAATCAGATCTAATTTAAGACAATTAATAACGTTATAAACAGGGCCGGTCCTAGCGATAGCGGGGCCCTATGCGAAACTGGCTGCGCGGGGCCTAGCCTGTGTGGTAATAAGGATATTAAGTGAAGATTTTGTATCATAAAAAAATCGACTTTACTACATTTAAATTGCGATCTGTACTTTATGAACCTTGTATTTATATGCCAGTGACTATGAAAGTAAGTAAAGTATTAGAACTTCCGAATAAGGTTAAAAATTCGCCCGATTATTACATTTTATAATATGAAAGCTGACAATGCCTTTTTTTCTTTTATCGCGCGTAGGATTTGCGTTTTCGCAAAAATGACACCAACAAATAACAATTTTGTCTATTTTTCTGGAGATTTTTAAGAGTTTTCAGGAGATTTTAATAAATTCAGGAGATTTCCAGGAGTTTTTCGTATATATTTTGCAATTTAATAATTACACCTTGAATTATCGCCTATGAAAGCGCGGGGCCCACTGCGACCGCATAGGCTGCAGTGGCCTAAGACCGGCCCTGGTTATAAATTATGTTACATTTCACGTTTACTTTTGTTCGAACTTATGAGTATTTACTATCTAAGAAACCAACCCAAAAAGAGGCAAAGAAAAGAGGTCTAATGCCTAAGGATTACTGGGGCACTACATAAGATCTGTCAACCTTATATCTGCATTCTTATCTGTCATTTGTCTTTGATATAATTTCATTTGGATGTTCTTTTTGAAAATATTGAAACCTGCCTGGGTGGACCACTTTGGGGGCCGATTTTAAGTTTGTGTTTCCACACAAACTGTCTTTGTAACCTTGTTCTATTTCATTTGGTGGCCACCAAATTCACCTCACCAAGGGCCTCCAATTGTCTAAGGCCATCCTTGGTGCCAAATGTTTGAAAAGAGAAAAATTGTGAATCAAATATTGCGAAACAATGGACAGTTCTCACCACAAACTTTGTGCACCGTGACTCAACGACTGCGCCTAGCAACAACACAGGGCCAGGCGAACAAATCACACTTTGATTGGAAGTGTTTCCAGCCAAGCATGTTGCCGCTAAGAGGCCGATGGCCATATATATGTATTTACAGCCTCCTGATCTAGCGCCTCCTAAGTTTATTTAAGTCTAACTTCTATGTGCCATTTGTGGGAGAAATAGTAATAATATCAATGTTCCACCAAAAAGCAGTGGCGTAGTTTGGGGTGGGGGTGGAAGGTGTGTGTGGGGGAATTGGAAAATCCCCTCGGGCAGTGCCCATAAACTAGTGTTTTTTAGATTAAATTTCAAATATTATACAAATGCAGGGGCCCCCAACGAGGTCAAGCTATTCGAAGGGCGCTCCCAAAATGAGTGTTTTTTTTACATTAAATATTACGCAAAATGCTGGGGCCACGAAAAAGATCAAGTCCCCCCCACCCAAATAATGGCAAATTCCTAGCTACGCCCCTGCAAAAAAAAAGTATGTGTGCGTGTTATTTTTCAAATACTATACTTAAACTGTTTTTTTTTTCCTTGAATACTTCTGACTTCTCGAGTGACTCTTCCAAAGTCTGTGTTGGTCTCAAAGTCTGTCTGTCACTTAAAAATTCCGAAAGCCTTTTCTTAGGTCCCACTAGTGAACTCGACCCACGAGATCAAACCTCAGTGACAGTTTCCCGCCACCGGCAACGTGTAGCGGTAATCTAGCTATTCATTTCCGTAAAGTGCTAGTAGCGTCCCTTGAGCCTTCAGAGTTATCCTCCCAGTCTGGTGCGCCAATTTATTTATAAATTGAGGTCTTATGGTTTTCCTAACTTTTGTCCGCCATTTTTTTTTGATCAGCCTCTTTCTCGCCAAAATGATATGACTGGGTTAGAAAAAAATATATATTTAAAAAAAAGTCGGTTAAGGATGGAGATATTGGGCTATTTTTTTTCAAGGCTATTGTTGATTTGGTTATGGAATTTAAAACGAATCGCGCATAGTTAGCAAGTATGACGCTGGAAATGTCTAGAGTTCTACTTACCTATTAGAAAACTTTTTTCTGCTAGTCTGATGAGTTTTTTACACGTAGTAATTAAAACAATTCAGAATACGAGCATAAAAAAAGTTAAGTTCCCCATTCAGAAATTGTGGTCTATATTGGAGATTCTTTTGTGAGACTAGGAGATTATAGTTGCAATAGAAATCTACGAAATACTTGATACCTATCATAGGCTTACTGCAGGAGTCTGCAATTTATTACAAAAATTAATTAAAAAAATAATTTATTACGAAAATTAACCAGCGACTCTTCTATCTCAGAAAGCTAAGAAAATTTAACATAGACAAAACGATAATCAAACTATTCTACACAGCAACCATCAGCAGTCTTATTAACTTTGCCATCACCTGCTGGTACGGTAATACTCCACAGGCACAAGGACTCAGAATAAATAGACTAATTAAAAAAGCATCGTATATTACTCAAGCACAGCTACCATCTCTTGAAGAGCTTTTCCAAGAAAGATGCATTTCCAAATCACTCACGATTCTTAAAGACAACCTTCACCCATTAAACCACTGTTACATAAGATCTGAACGAAGTGGTCGTCTCCTTTCCATCAAGACAAAAACTGAAAGATTTAAAAACTCCTTTGTCATACTTTCGATCAGAGTGTTACGAGATCAGCTGTCATCGAGAAGTACATAGAAGTCAAATTCATAAAGCGCTGGTTGTGAATGTGCATGTGTGTTTGTATGTGAATGTTGTTCGAAATTTTCATTAACATTGTTTTTGTATAGTAGTTACGCTGACGTTGTCAAGTTGTAATCAAACTGAATTTCCATTAGATTGGATCAATAAAATTATCTCATCTTATCTTAAAAATCCCCTAACTATTTCTGTATAAAAACAAAATTGCAAAGAATTTACGAATGGTATTTAAATTTAGAAGACCGGGAAAATGTTGTTACAGCTATTTGCTTTAGGCTTTTAATTTAAAGATAAACACTTCAGCCACACGTTTTTTATGGTTCTAATTTCTTATCGTTAAACAAATATATATTTATGTTAACAATAAGTTAACATGCAGATGGATCCTAGGCGTCACATGTAAAGACCGCATCTCAAACCAAGAGATTAGAGACAAGGTTACTACAGCGATTGAACACCATGATGACCTGCTAAACATCTTTTAAAAAAACGGAATATAAAAATATATAGTTAAATTACAAGATCTTCGTAGGCTCGCAAAGACCTTCCTTCAGGGAAGAGTACCAGAAAAAAAAAAGAAAAGGCAGAGAAAGCGGTGGGAACACAACATAAAGAAATGGACGGGCCTACCGTTGAAAGAGGTTTTGATTAAGGCAAAAGTCAGAGAGGAATGGAGAAAGACGGTCGACAAATCTTGCATGATGCCCCAACGGTCAAACAGACTAAGTGATTGGTAGAGGTAAACCTGTATGTTAACATAAGTCTAACCCAATGGTCAATTCTTTATTCGTTTTATGTAAGTTAAACTTATGGAATTAATTTGAAAATGACTCCTTCTGAATTCTTAAAACAAAATAGTGTTGACATCTCTTAAATTTGGGTCAAGTGTTTAGACGCCTCTAGAGGCTTTCCACCAGGTTTTTCAATGGCTATCAGAGCGCGTTTTCATGACGACATAATCAGACTTCCGTATAAACAGTTTCCCCAGAGATCGGGACAAATTTGTCTCTGTCCAACATTCTACTTCCAACGGACAAAAAAAAAAAAAGAAAATTCTTAATTCATCGGTTGATGCGGATTAGAGAGGGAGTTATTTCTGCTGTTCTTTCTCTTTAGAAAGAGAACTTGGGCTTTTACCTGAGAAATTTCAACACCAAAACATTTTTTTTTTAAAGAAGCGAGAACTAAAAGGGCAAAGCCACTGAGATTTGTTATAAGCTGAATTTTTAACCTAGCTATAAATCTCGGGGCGCGGTGGTGGAATGGTTAAGCGCTTGGCTTCCGAACCTGAGGTCCTGGGTTCGAATCCCGGTGAAGACTGGGATTTTGAATTTCGGGATTTTTAGGGAGCCTCTGAGTCCACCCAACTCTGATGAGTACCTGACTTTAGTTGGGGAAAGTAATGGTGGTTGGTCGTTGTGCTGGCCACATAACACCCTATTCGTTAACCGTTGGCCAAAGAAACAGATGACCTTAACAACATCTGCCCCGTAGATCGCAAGGTCTGAAGGGGACACCTTTTACTTACTTTATAAAATCTCACACACAAACGCCAACGTACTTATTTTCAGACTTTTATTAAGCACATGGTCATACAGAAAGAAAAAAAAATCTCCACAACAATTTATAATAAACATATTTGAATCCTGCACATAATTTCATCATCTCATCATCATAGCCTGTGGTCCCAACTGGGGCATAGGCCACCAACCAGCTTTCTCCAGGCATCTCGGTTCTGGGCGAGTCTCTCCAACTGTCCCCATGTCTTGCCCATCTGCTTGGCTTCTGTTTCCAGATCGCGGCGCCATGTGTTCCTGGGCCGTCCTCTATTCCTCTTTCCTTGGGGGTTCCAGGTTAGGGCTTGCCTTGTTATATTGGATGCCGGCTTGCGCAGGGTGTGACCTATCCATCTCCAGCGTCTCTGAAGGATATCTATTTCATGTAACAATAAAATATAATTATTCGTTGTCGTTAACAAAGTCGTAAAGGAAAACCAAAAAGAACATGGCGACGCAGTGTACTATCCAACAGGATAGGAAAGAGCTGAGAAGCCAATGAAAAACTAGCAAAAGACCTTAGAGTGTGACGTGCTTTAACTAAGGCCTTCTGTTCCGTGAGGAACATAAAGGAAAGATGATAACGATCCCTTGTTCCGAGATTTAAACAAAATTGAGCCTTAAATTCACTTCTTCTTTAAAATAAAAATAACTTATTACACAGCTCCAATTTTTATCTACGTTCACCAAGTACTTATCTACTGTATGTGCAAGCCAGGAAAACCAGTGACTTGTCAGAATTTAGGTCATTGGTTAATATGTATGACTAAATGCACGATGCGTAAGGCTTAATTATCATTTTTTTTTAGTAACGTCTGTATTATATAAGATAAGATGCAACACTGCATCCCACAATGCCACTCTTTTGTCAACAATTTTGTAAAACCCATGCTATAGATAGTGTGTCCCCTTCAGACTTTGCGATATATGGGGCAGATGATGTTAAGGTCATCTGTTTCTTTGGCCAACAGTTAACAAGCAAGGTGTCATGTGGCTAGCATAATGACCAACCGCCTTTACTTTCCTCAGGTACCAGACTTTCACCGGGATTTGAACCCAGGACCTCAGGTTCGGAAGCCGAGCGCTTAACCATTCAACCACCGCGCACCCCATGCTTTACATGTAAATTGCTAAGTAGTTCCATTTGAGTGACATTATTTTGTAGATAATAACTATACACATATTTACAAACCGCGGATATGTATATTTTTTTTAGACCTATTATGTTCCACTACAACCCAAGCTGGGTATTTTCACCCAGCCGCTAGTCAAGACAGAGATTCGAACAGAGTGAACTCAATAACGTCTGCTAAGTGAATGGATTATCTCCCTGCATCTCTAAGTGGCTCCTTTGGTTAAACCGGCTTCAAAATGATTTACAGTGATAAGGATGTGATAGATAGTTTGCTATACAAGGGGAACATATCACTCTAGAGGGGAACATACCACTCTAGAGCAAGCATCAAGATCTAGATGAAACATGTGTTACTATGAATAGAACTGTGTGTTTCCTATTGGATAGCTACTGGAGATTTTTATACATTGCGGAAAAAAAAAGAAGCTATAAATAGATATCATTTTCTTATATCTGGTGAACGAAATAAGGAAATTGTTGATAAGCTAGGTGTTTTTTGGTTAAAGATTAATGCACTTTTAAGTACTCGAAAATCTAATCTTCTTAGCACTTCTGTCTGTAGCGCCAACTAATGTGAATATAGAGAAAGCGTTAGACTCTCGCCCTATGGCTTAAAACTTAAACACATTAATAGATCATTAAAATTAAAGGTACATTTTCTTTTAAAGTTGACTACAAGGAAGTTCAAGTTAACGTTTCGTTTTAGTTTATCGTGGAACTCTACAGCCCAGAGCGCATGAGCGCAACCAGGTTAGACAAGAAGTCATGTTGATGGTGCATGACAAGTTAAATACATCGATGCAATCATATACCAACTCAAAAGTGAGATTTGTTTGAAATTTAAAAAATGGAAAATTTGATTTAAATAACTGCTATTGAATGAATTTGAATTAAGAAAACGATAGAGAGAAAGAGAGAGAGATAGAGAGAAAGAGAGAGACAAAAGAGAGAAGGAAAGAGCAATACAGCAGGGAGTGAGAAAGAGAGAGAGAGAAAAAAGAAGAGAGAAAGAGAAGCGTGGTCGAGAGGCTAAGTGCGGCTTGAGCTTGGCTTGCTTGGCTACCTAGAAGGGGGCTCGAGGTTCGACACCCGACTCGGGCAGAGTTGTGTTTACTGAGCGCCCAAAGGCAGCACGGGAAACCAACTCCTAGATACCCCCTCCCCCCACTGGTCCACAAATGAGATTGGACCAAAGCGCTCTGAGCATGCTATAAGCATGAAAGTAGCGCTATATAAAAGCTATAATAATAATAAATAAAGAGATAAACAAGAGAGAGAGAGAGAGAAGAGAGAGAGAGAAAGAGAGAGAAAAATAGATAACCATAGAAGAAGGAAAAAGTGACAGAACTAAAAAGTTTAAAAGAAGATTTAAAAAATGGGAACTAGAGAGAAAAAAAGAGAGCTATTGAAAGAGAGAACGAGTAAAAAAGAGAGGCTACAATAGAGAAGAAATCGGAAGTAGGCTAATATAGGAGAAAGAAAGATAGATAAAGAGAAAAACAATACACTGCATTAGAGAACATGTTTGAGAGAGATAATATAATATTTAGAAATGTAGACCAGCGATCAGGTCTATTAACATTATTATTATAGCTTTTGTATAGCGCTACTTTCATGCTTATAGCATGCTCAGAGCGCTTTGGTCCAATCTCATTTGTGGACCAGTGGGGGGAGGGGGTATCTAGGAGTTGGTTTCCCGTGCTGCCTTTGGGCGCTCAGTAAACACAACTCTGCCCGAGTCGGGTGTCGTACCTCGAGCCCCCTTCTAGGTAGCCAAGCTCAAGCCGCACTTAGCCTCTCGACCAGGCTTCCCACATTACACGTCACAACCTAGATTGGTCAACTATTGGTAAGAGATCCATGGGGAAAAAAAAAAGGAAAAGCTACAGACTTGTAACTGTGTAACTGAGACTTCATGCCTAATCCGAAATGTAACATGACAACTGCGGGTTGTCAAATCAGACCCGAAAACTAGAAGAAACCAAAACTCATTCAAGAATTTAAGCAAGCTACATCAAACCATCCGTAGCTACTATCTTGGTAGTATCAGCTGCAATTTTAACAATTTTTGATCGTCAAAACGAATGAATCACTCTAACTCTCACAAATAGACCCCCCCTCCCTTATGCAGTTTCGTCTCTAGTCTTGGTGGCACCAGACGTGGTCATGTGTGGGCCCCACGCAATCAAACATACTAAAAATAAAATTTCCAAGTGACAGTCTTCATTATCAGACGTGAATAGATGTCACTAGGTGTGTTTTTTCGCGCCTTTCGCGATGCCTCTGAAAACACTCTCAATTCCACATTTAGCTGGTGTTTCCGAAACTTTTTGAGAAACACTGAGCTACATCATGTAAACGACGGGAATAGTGCTAACAATTTGAAATGGAATGGAAAACAGCAAAGGGACGTAATTCAATAAATTCTTTTCTAAGATGATAAATCCCCATTGAATATAGAATACGCAATTGAGTGCTTTACGATATCAATAAACAGATATTTTAAAAGTTGGATCATAATTATATCATCGCCGCGCTCAGTGGCAGCTAAGTGAATGTCATTTTTAAATTATAACTGCGTGATATTCAATAAATACATTTATAAGACTTTATTCAAGTCTTTTAACTTTTACTTATATAGCAATAAATAATCACTTTCTTTTATTATAATATTGTTTTCATGAGCTCACTGTATTGCTGCTGGGCCTCAGCCTTGGGTTGACAAGTTACCATCAAGAAATCGTACCGGTCTGTCCACTGTTAGAGTACTGCAACGTCCAGGAGCATTGTTGATCAGCCCAACTTTTCATTGTAAAGTGTGAGATACTGGTCTAGTGCAAGAAGTTGGTTAAGTCAACTGATTGATGAACTCCAGCGGATATACTACAATAAACAATGTATGTGAATATAACCTGTTCACAACTTCACATTAACCTTCAATACTCAACAGTATTGTAGGGTGGGGATGGCCTGATCTTTCAACTGGTACACACATCAACACAATCAGTGAAAGCTATAAACAATTTTGGTTCTTCGCTCTTTGTAAAGAACATGAAAAACTGTTGTTGTTTCGCTAATGCTCTTATATCTGCAACTATGACTCTATAATTTATGAAATCCAGCAGGTATATTACAATGAACAGTGTATTTAATCTTGAACTATATACAACACCTCAATAACCTTCACCGAATTAAAGAAAATAATGCCAATTTTACATGACCTACATCGTCAGCCTGTTTGTCTTGTGTGTTACTGTAAACGAAAGTATCTGAATAAACCATTTAACAAGGAAAAAAATAATGATGTCGGCTATGCTAACTTCATAGTCCGATATAAGATACAAAAATGAATCTAATAAATAATGATTCAATGAAAGCAAAACAACCTTTATTAATTATAATTTACTTTTATCTCTGTTCTCATATCTATTGACACTTGTCTTCTAAGTTGTATCCTAGCTATGAAGCCAACGGTATAACTATTGTTTTATTAATGAGACCATTTTAAGGTTATTCTGGTATTATTGACACCTATACAGACGCTGAGATTAGCCACTAGCTAGAGACTCATTGTATTTACTTATTAATGCTATATCACTTGTTATGCAGGCAGTTCTGGATTTATTTATAGGTAATAAAAGAGAGAGATTAATCCCTCTTATCCTTCATTGGCCCCACTCAAAAAATATTGTTTTAAAGAAAAATGTGCATTGTCGATAACGAAGAGCATAATATCTCAAATAGTTTGGGGACTTATCAAGTCTATATCCGTTTCTAATTTGCATGTTTCGGATGTTCCTTCAGAGTTAAAGACAATTTATTTTCTAGTCCAAACCTCCCGCAGAACGATGGGGGATTGGCAGCGGACAGGGCATGAACCCGGAAACATCGAGAAGTCCTAACTACAATCCAGCGCGCATACCGCACAACCAGGCAGCCACAATGCTGCTCATGGTATTAACAAAAAACAACTTTTTTTTTCCTAAGTAAAATTTTATGAAAACCTTAAGTACCTGATTCAATATAATGTACATTTTTTAATGCTCGTTCAATGGACATTACCTCCCGATTGCTAGCATGACTAAACCGATGTAGAGATATTATATTTTTATTGAAATAAACTCAAAATAACTTGAACGAACTTCTTTTGTGATCAAAACTCAATATACATTTTATGAACAACTTACACAGATTCAACTTGATATATAAATCTAGAAGTTATAAACCAGAATCAATATTGTAAACGAAACCTTTCTACAAATACACGTCGGTATTGTCTTGTGTCTCTGATTCGTCTCACGTTCCACTCTTTCTCTCTTGAATACTTAATATAAATTATGACAGACCAGTTTAAGTTTAACCAGTTTACAGCTTGAAAATTGTCTTTAGTGCTTGGCTCTGTTGCTTGTATCAGAGGCTTTATGAGGACAGCTTTTCTGAAATTTGTTATTTTGAACGGATCTGAAACTGTTAAGTTTAGGTAGGTGTAAGCTACACATGAACATTTGGATAGGTATATCGAGACATGAACATTTGGATAGGTATATCGAGACATAAACTTTGGATAGGTATATCTAGACATGAACTTTGGATAGGTATATCGAGACAT
>JADKLZ010005243.1:3508616-3531976 GCA_021533235.1 Biomphalaria straminea | reverse complement strand
TCAATGTGTACCTGACAATTCGTTGGGTAAAAAAGTAAAGGCGCTTGCTCGTTGTGCTGGCCACATGACACTCTCGTTAACTGGTGGCCTCATAAACAGATGACCTTAACGACATCTTCCCCCCAAGGTCTGAAAGATGTACTCTACTTAATTGTTGGCCTCCTTCAGTCGTAGAACGACTACGGTTCATCTCGCACACTTCCTCATGTGGCTGTGGAGCCCTATTTTGGAGAGACACTCCCGTCCACAAATATCGAAGGTTAAGGAGGTTTTCGCTTCAGTGGTAGAGGAGCTGGCCATTTTTCACATTGTCCGTTTTTCTTCCAGAGCTGAGGCCCATGTTCTTTCGCTGTTCATAGCTTTAATGGTCACTGTCTCTCTCTATTTGGTGCGGTCTATGTCTTCCCAATGGTCAGTATTGATGTTCACTGATTTGAGGTCTCGTTTTATTACATCTATGTAACGGAGGTGGGGGTCACCAGTTTTTCTTTAGCCAGTCGCGAGTTGTCCGTAAAGACTTTCTGGATGCGATTGTCCTCCAATCGGTGAACATGTCCAGTGTAGGCGGCGTTGTCTTAGGGCTGTAAAGATGCTGGAAAGATGCTGTAAAGATGTACTTTACTTACTTATATACATATAAACATTACTCAAATACCCTGTAGTATCATATAAACAAGGCGTGACTATTTTCTTTTTCTTGATAGGAGAGTGACGCCGTGTCACTATAACGTATAGGTCACTCGTGTTAAAGAATGCAATAATTATTTTGTTACTTGATTCTTTTGTTCTTCTTGTACTGATTTCGGACGTTCCATTATGGTTATTGCGTCATATCCCATACCCGTCACAGCCAAGAAAGGGAAGATGTATCGGAGGCCCGTAGAGGATACCACATGATCAGGCAGACATCTTGTGTCATTTTTTATTAATGAATCACAATAAAAGGGTTGACAAATGATAAGACTTGCTGATCTCTATTAAATAACATGAGAGTTTAATTTAAAGTAACAGAAATTATAATGGCGGAGTATGATTGGATTATTTATATAATAAATTTTATTTTCTAATCTAGACGATAATAAGACTTAAATCATTATAGACTTATTCTTGTGAGACGCCAGTATAAGAAATCCCCACTTGCCTCTTTTTACAAAGCTTAAATCAGCACACTCTGTCTGTCCGACTGTCTGTCTGTCTGGTACGAAATTTGAATACTTTTTTTTTCTCCCAATCTCAGATCAAGTGGAAACTTTTCATTGACTTTAACAAACACGAATCAACGAATCAGAGAAAAAAATAATTAACCAAGTAGTTAATTAAATACTGCTTAATTAATTTTGTTTAATGTAAAAAAAAAACGGAAACAAATCTTACAGTAGTGAGAAACATATCTGTAAATGTGGAGTTCTTCCCTTAGATAATCCATTTTAAAGTATTTTTTTATAGATCTTAATTGTACATGCATTATAGAGACATTGCTATACATATGTCTATGTTACGGAGGGTTTATTATTCTCTTCCCTATGTGCCCTTAGGGCCCTGTGTGAGAGGGGGGCGGCTTCTATCTCTGAATTAACGTGACGAATGTGCAGTCAGGAAGAATGAGAAACAAGAGGAAAAAAAAGTCTTTTTGTCCATTAGGCTTATCCCGAGGACTTGCCCGCTGTCTGTGAGGCTAAACTAGTAGGGTTAGGGTTAGGGCACTTTGAGAAATAGACAGTAGGAGAGAGAGACGAAGAAAGGAGGGATAAGTTGTGTGTGTGTGTGTGTGTGTGTCATCGAACGAGAAAGTGAGAGAGGATAGAAAGAGAGGACCAGATTTAAATCTGTACAAAGAAAGAGTGAGAGAAAGAGATGAAAAAAAAATATAGACAAGATAGAGAGAGAAAGAAAGCGAGAGAAAAGAGACAGAGATATAGTTGCATTATAAAAAAGTTATATAGATAGAAAGAGAGGAGAGAGAGAGGAGAGAGAGAGGAGAGAGAGAGAGAGAGAGAGAAGAGAGAGAGAGGAGAGAGAGAGGAGAGAGAGAGGAGAGAGAGAGGAGAGAGAGAAGAGAGAGAGAGAGGAGAGAGAGAGAGAGAGGAGAGAGAGAGAGAAGAAAGTGGTGAGATAGATAATAAATTATTCAAATAGTGTTAATGACAGATAGAGAGAGAGAGACATACAATAATAACAAAAAAAAAAAGCATGGATAAAGGATAAAATACAAAAAAAATAGATACAGTAGAGAGGCAAAGAGATTATAAGGAGATAATCCAAATATAATCGAAGAAAAAGTTTATATAAAGTCTTATTGTATCAATTAGTTTGGGTCAATCGTGTAATAATTCAATTTGTAAAAGATCTAGTCTAACAACAGTGAAAATACCTGTTCGATTAGAAATATTTTTACCAATTGTTTTTGTTTAGGGTTTATTTGATGTTTTTTAGCTTTCTCAATGCGTTATGATCCTATCACTTATCAGGACCAGTTGGGAACAGCTGGGGGGGGGGGGAGGGGCAGAGAGAAAGAAAGAAGTATCCTAGTGAAGGTCATAGCTTCTTATTGCTTTTTTTTTAAAGTTGTACAAGTTGTATTCGAAGTTGAAGGCTGAAGCCATGTCTTTGTTAATAGACAAATCCCTGTTCCAGCGAAGTACATATGAAAATAGATGGTTTTATAATTGGTTATATTTAGTTTAAATATTTTAAGCGATGACCTAACTCTCAAAACATTTTTTACCTCTACCTTTACCGATCCGCGGTGGCTGAGCGGCAAAGCGTTTGGCTACTGAACCGGAGTCCGGGGTTCGAATCCTGGTGAAGACTGGGATTTTTAATTTCAGGATGAAACCTCTGAGGCAACCCAACGGGTACCTGGCGTTAGTTGGGGAAAAAGTAAAGGCGTTTGGTCGTTGTGCTGGCCACATGACATCCTCGTTAACCATGGGACACAGAATCAGATAACCTTTACTTCATCTGCCCTAGAGACCACAAGGTGGTCTATTTTTACCGATTCCTTACTCAGTTGGACGGTTGATTTGCTGACCGTCTTTCTCCATTCCTCTCTGTCTTTTGCCTTAGTTAGACCCTCTTTCAATGGCAGTTGTATTAAAGCAAAAATAGGCCTAATTCAATTTATACCACCAAGTACATTGTTGTTTGATTTTTAGAACTAAATGATTATCTTTTTCTTATTCACTAGTCGACCGGCGGCATATCATACGCCGCTATTTTCCAAGGCAGGCCTTAGGCACTGCAACATATGCGACCACAGTGGGTATCGCACTTTCTTTGGACCCGTGCTAAATTTTAGGTGTATAAATTATTAAATTGAACCATTTTATCACATATAACAGATTTCCCGCGGCCTCTTGATTTACCAGGAGCCCCCTGGAAATCTCCTGAAATGTTATTAAATGCTATGCCGCCGGTCGAAAAAGTCCTGGAAATTTCCGGACATTATTAAAATCTTTTTAAAGTAAAAAAAAATGCTATGCTATTTTGTGAATGAAAATAGTGCGGATTTGGATATATTATTTCCCATTCACAACATGCGGCTCCATGGGATCTTCCCAATTGCTTGATATAAGTAGGCCTTTAGCGAATGCGTGAATTCATGAATGAAAAATACTATGAAATTGGCTAATTGACCTTAATTTACGCGCTTTTAAGAATATAGCTGCACTCATGTAACAATGCTTTAGAAAAAAAAATTTGAATGTTAATTTGATTAAATGGACTATAATTGGTATGTTCATGTGCTAAAGCATAAAACTATATCTGCGAAGAGAAGTTCTATAATCGAGCCATGGGACCTTCCCATTAACTTGTTATAAGTGAATTCATGAATAAAAAAATACAACAACATATGCGACCACAGTGGGTCCCGAACTTTCTTTGGACCCGTGCTAATTTTTAGGTGTATAAATTAATAAATTGAACCATTTTATAACATGATATAACAGATTTCCCGCTCTAAAGTCAAACCTGAGAGTAGTATCTATCTGTGTATTGTCGTTCTAGTTTCAAGTCTTACGACACAATATAATCTCTTCCGGCTTCCACTTTTTTAACCTCCCTTCCATTCGCTACACAAATTTAAAAGAGAGTTTTATGAAACAAAAATTTGTGCATTACAATTGTGTGTACTTTATTTTATGTCTATAAATTGTGTTTAATCTCTAAGACTGAGGATCATGTAATTTTTATTTTTTTCATAATTTAGAAATCATAATTCAATAGTAGATATATATTCATGTTTTCAAGTTACACGAAGTTACTTCCTTTTTCCAGTCTATATTTATTTATGTCTATGCTATTTTGTGAATGAAATAGTGCGGATTGGGTCCATTCACACCGCGTGCGTGCGCCATGGGATCTTTCCAATTACTTGTTGCGTGTTGCTCGTTTGAACTCTTACTTTGAGGAATATATATATAGATTCTTTTGTTTTATTTGAGGTACAAGAAATAATTGTACAAAATTTCATCTGGATCGATATTGGGTACGAGAGAAATAACTTTGTACAAACCGGACAGACAGACAGACAGAGTTCATACAAACTTTGTAAAAAGAAAAAAAGAAAGAAAACGAATAAAGAGAATGATAGAGAAAAAAACTAGAACTCTAATGATAGAAAGAAGGCCATAGCGTTTTGGCACTCACAGAAAAGTCAAAAACATTAATCTAATGTAGGATCGATGCGTGAAACAGGTCAAATTTCAAATTGTAAAAAAAAAATTCAAGACACAGAACATTTTTAGTTCATAAAAGGGGGCAGAGAAAAAAAACCGGGGGGGGGGCAAGCAAGATGATAAAAAGAATCTGAGTTAAGCCCCTTCATTGTCATGAACACACTTCAACTTATTGTCAAGCGCTTGGGGGTCTACGCAATTATTAGCACCCCTCCCACTCCTGTTTACAGTTACCATGGTAACCCCCATCTTGTTATAATTGCCGTAAAGAATGGGGGAAAAATCTGGTTTCGTGTGATTTCTGAAAGGTAATATTTGTCTGAGGCGGGAAAGGGGGGGGGGATGGGAAGGGGGGACAAAAGTTTGAGAGGATGTGGAACGCAGTGAGTATAAAAATACTGGCCTTTATTCCTCCTCCTAAAAATATGATTTTTTTAAGCTTTCTCTATGGTTGGTGTCATATATTGCTGTTAGCGAATGGTCTAAAAAACAAAAACAAAAAAAAATGTCTTTACAAATCAAGCTGGCAAAAATGAAATAAAAATATGAAGCTATGTGCTGAAACATATAAATGATACATACATACATTCTTTGGCATTTTACGTCTCAAGAGATAATCTTTTCCCTTTGCAACTTCTTGTGTGGCTAAAGAGGTCAATCCTTGATACACAGCTGCGGTTGCAGGTTGGGCATATAAAATCACCAGGAGAAGTTGCATTTTCAGCCTTCTTTCTGCTTCTGTTGTGTATGGCATCTGCAATCCGAGACCCTTTTCTTATGCTCTCTTTCCATGTGGATCTATCCAGTGCTACTTTTTCCCAGCTGCTAGTGTCGATTTTTAATAGCTTTATGTCGCGTTTGCATACATCTGTATACCAGCGACTCTCCTACCTTCAATAAGATCGCCATACAGTATATCTTGTGGTAGTCTACCTACTGGCATTCTGCAAGCGTGGCCGAGCCAGCCAAGGCGTCTGCTGCTGATAATAGAGCTGATGTCCTGACACCCTGCTCTTTGTAGCACTTCCTCATTGGTTATCTTATCTTGTCACCTTATTTTACATACATACATATTATATATATGAATATTATATGATACATATATATTATACACACATGAGACGCAGCACTAGGAACAAAGTTTTTAAATGAGAGAAAGTTGTGAATTAAAACAAACGCGACAAAAAAAAAGAGACTGCGTCGACTGAGGTTCGAACCAGTGACCGAGGATACGACACCGCCTAGCAGTAATGCTTTGCAAAGGGAATTGAACTTCTTGTCCAGAGTCATTCACCCGCGTGTAAATGACAACCCCAGTGGTCAATGCGTAATAAAGAGTATAAGTCTTTCGGCAGGGGCGTAGCTAGAAATTTTCCATCGTTTTGGGGGCCCGGGGGGACTGACCTCTTTGGGGGTCCCTACATTTTGCGTAATACTTAATTTTTAATGTAAAAAATACTCATTTGGGGGCCCCCCTCAAGTGGGGGCCGGGTTGGGAATTTTCACATTCTCCCTCCTCCTCCTCCCTTCCTAGCTACGCCACTGGGTCTTTGTGGGTTCATTAGTTAATGTCCGACTTTGTTTCAAAGGTTTGTGCGCTCTGGCTTCTTCATTTTAAATATGTCCGGAAACGACATAAATTCAAACAAATAAAAAACGCAGCCAGGTCTTCACACAGTGTCAGGGGCAGGTCTGGCGGAGAGGGAATGTGTTATTTCTTTGTTATTTTGCTATGAAAGAGTAGTATCCCTTTGTTTACATCCCCAGGTATGAATGTGACCAGTATACACGGGATGGTTTTTAAATGTGAGCTGTCCTTGTATGATAGTGAGAATGGTGCAGCCAGTTGCTTCCTGGGACTCGTGTTTGTAGAGGTAATCATTTCTGAGAGTCTTGATGTCATTATGCATTTCTTGGGATATTAAAATTATTATTATTTTCCTGGATAGCTGGAGTTTCTTTGTGAAGTGTATTAGTAGTAATTATTAGTTTGTAAGTAAGCCCTAATGAGCCAAGAGAAGAACTTGACACACAGTACTCTTTCTCTCTCTATCTTATTACTTTCTTTTTCTTTCTCTCTTTTATGGATACTTTCTCTCTTTCTCTCTCTCTTTCTCTCTCTTTTGGCTTTCCCTCTTTCTTTCTCTCTTTTGTTTTTCACTCTTTCTTTCTCTCTCTCTTTCTCTCTCTTTTGGCTTTCCCTCTTTCTTTCTCTATTTCTCTCTTTTATGGCTTTCTTTCTCTCACTTTCGGCTTTCCCTTTTTCTTTCTATTTATGTTTTTCTTTCTCTCTCCTTCCTTCTCTAATGATTTCTCTTTTTCTTTCTCTATTTTGCTTTCTTTCTCTTTTATGGCTTTCTTTCTCTCTCTCTTCTCTCCCTATTTCTTATCTCCTTATATCTCACTTTCTTGTTTCTTTCTTCCCACTTTATTTCTCTTTCTCTCTCTTTTTTTCTACTCCCTCTCTCTAGCTCTCTTTATCTCGGACACACATACGCACCAACACACACCTACTCGTTTTATTTTCTCCTGAACAGAGCGAGGGGGGGGGGAAATAAGTTTTGGGTATAATTGCGATTTGATCGCGAGTCTAATTTAGAATTGTCTGGGCTGGTCGTGAGCAGTCAGCAGCAGTTGACACGTGACTCGGATTTCTCTTGTACTGACTTTTCACCACCCCTTCCCTTCAGTATTTCAAATACTCTCCTCTCCCCCCCCCCGATCCCTGGTTTCCTCTTATAGTCCCTGGACACTCCAACGGACAGTTTCAAACCGATTTTAGCACGAACTTTCAATCCAAACCAAAAAAAAATGTAATCTTATTTTTTAAAAACAGAAACTACGAAACAAAATATCATCCACATGACTTCGATTTCAACTTTCACTTCGATTCCTTCCTTCCCGATTCCCCACCTCTACCATGTACTCATTCTTTTTCCCTCAGATCTAACTCTTCAACAGATATCGAATGTACTGAACCGATTTTTCGGACATCGATTTTTTTTTCAAGAAAAAGAAGAAAAAAAAAGACTAATCAGTAAAATGTGGTGTATATTGACGATTCCGTCATTGAATTCTTTAGGATAGGATCGATACCACAAGATCATATCGCACACAGTAACTCAAATCTTGTTCCTGTCTTGAGTACAAATATCACCGCTGAATGGCGCTAGTGCTAACTACTGTCTAAAAAAAAAAGCGCCAACTTAAAATCTATGGCCAAATCACAAGATTCTCAGAATTAACAAGGTCTTTCCTTCTAAGAACTGTACAGGGGCGTAGCTAGGAATTTTACATCGTTTTTTTTGGCCAGGGGGGCTTCCCCTCTTTGGAGGCCCTTGCATTTTGCGTAATGTTAAATTTTTTCATCTAAAAATACTTAGTTGGGCCCCCCCCCCCCAAGGGGGGGCCCGGGGGGGATTTTAAAATTCCCCCCCCCCCCCTCCCCCCCCCCTAGATACGCCACTGCATTTTACATTTAGTTTGGTTTCTTTTCGGTATTTACAGAACAGGTCAAGAACTATGTCAAGATCTGAGCTTGGTTTAGATATTACCTGTTACCTGTTACCTATCCCTTAGTCTGGTGGACCGTTGGGGCACCAAGCAAGAACTGAAGACCGTCTTTCTCCATTCCTCTCTATCCTTTGCCCTGATTAGAGCTTCTTTCAGTGGTAGGCCCGTCCATTCTTTAATTTAGATATAGCCCCCCCCCCTTTTTCCCATTAACATCTCACGAAATAGAGTTCACTTAGAATAGAAGTGTATCAATTGTAAGCTTGCATACTTGCTGCTCGAGATTTGAAAACGCAGAAGTTAAACTCCATGTCACCTACACATGTCCCTTAGTCGTTTGAACCGTTTGGGTACCACACATGATCTTTTGATCATCTCTCTCCCTTTCTCCTTGTCTGTCTTCAGGTTGAGAGTCTTTTCCATTGACAGGCCTGTCCATTTTTTTTTGACATTGTCTTCTCATCGCTTTTACCTGGCACTGTTCCCTGTAGGAAGATCTGATGGATCCAGTAATATTGCCATGCAATCTTAGCTTGCGTTTGATTTTCTTTCTTATACCTATTCAAAGTACATAAAAAGGTATTTTTTTTTTTTTTTTTTTTTTTTGTATAATCCACAACGGATGAAGATATCGTCTTGCAAGCACAACGACCAACCTCTTTTACAAACTAATAAAAAACAGATAAAAAAATATTATTTTTTTTAAATCTACCAAGACTTGAAGAATCAGTGATAAGTCGTCTAGAGTTTGGTTAATATTTATATATATTTAACTATTTATAGATTTATAAGCATGAATTCATTTCAACATAGCTTTGTGTCTTTATACCCATCCATTCAACTATTGATTTGTTGTTCATACACTCCTGCATACATCCACGTAGAACATACCCTAACTCTTTCCTCCTACGCCAAAAAAAAAAGTGTGAAGCTTGCGCTTAAAAAATAGTCCATCAAACCTTGCGAGCTTTGCGTCATCCTTTCTTGTATTAATGCGCCACGCTGATATTGAGGCTACCTCTGTATTCAATCATATTCTTAGACCACAACTCGCCCATCCACGTCTGACGAGTTCAGCTCCCCATTCTCCCCCCTCTTTAACGTCTTTTCCGGCCCCACTTCCATTCTCTCCCCTTTTTTTCACTTCTTTTCCGGCCCCACTTCCTTTTTTTCTTCGCAGCGCTTGTATTATAATATACGTCCGTCTCCTGTAATAAGAGAGATGGAAAAATGATGAAGCAAACAAGTGAAGAGAAAGAGAGAAAATAATAAAATATAAATAAAAGTAAAAAAGAGAAAGGGAAAAAGAAAACAACGAGGCGAATAAAAAAAACAACAACCTTGGAGCCAATGTTTCAAGACTAAAAGACGGACAAATTGGCGTGATTTCCATAACAAAATGAAAGTAACTTGGCGAGCTTTGGAAGCTCTCAGTGTTTGGTAAAAATTCTTGGAAGCTCTTTTAGAAGCCATGACGTCATCTGAGGTCAAAGGTTATTGGGTGAATAGAGCAAGTAGCTGCGTGTCGGGAACATAATAAGCAATACTGTTGGCATCATGATCTCATGTCTGTACATCTCGCAACCTACTCCTTTTTTTTTCTCTTTTTCTTTCGCCTCCGTCTCATTTGAGTCTTACCAAGACCTCGAGACATTTTTATGAAAAAATTAAAAAAAGGTTTCTGGCACAGACTCACAAAAAAAAAAAAGACTTCCACTGATTTATGTTCTGCTTGCATTGATTCGGACACAATATGTAAGCATGTAAGTGGGTCTGCTAAGCCGTTCTTTGATAAGTTCGAGAGTCTAAGACAGTAATTTAACACTTCACTCTTCGGATTGCTGATGGGTTACCACAGACAGGAGAAGGGGCAAAGGCGAGTAACTGGCGCCTAAACCAGTAAGCTTCGGGCAGAAGGGGCTCCTTAGCCCTGGTTGGCTACCCATCTAGGAGAAGGTAAACTCTGAATCCAAACCTCCGCTGCCTTGCGGCTATGCCCAAACGTGGGAAAGGCTTCGGGAGACAACCCTGATGAAAAATCAGGAGCTGGTGACCCTTACAAGATTGTGGCACACTGTGCTACAGCCTGGCAGAGCCTGCGGCGTTACTGATCCCAAACTGTATAGGTTATTCCGTTCATTTGGTCACATCAGCTGCGCGGAGAGGGGGGAACTTCTGTGTGGGCGACATCGTTCCGACCATAAACAATGCCCAGGCTTTCATCTCACTCATTCAAAGCCATAACCCCAACACAGCAGAAGTAGAAGGAAGAGTGAAAGTGTAACAGCCTGGTAATTACAGATCTCCATCCTGTGACCGCAGCTGTGCATCAGGGATTTGACCCTTTAGTCACACGAGAAGCTGCAAAGGGAAAAGGATGCTCCATGCAAAGTAAAATGCCACAATAAAATGCAAAGTAAAATGACACAAAATCAAACAGCATTTTCTTACTTTATATTCTTGTTAATTACAAGATCATCCTTTTAATATTCAGTATAAAAAAATTCCCAATTCATACCTTTGGTCTATAGGTCATCTGTTTCTGTGGCCTATGGTTAACGAGGGTGTCATGTGGCCAGCACAACGACTGGCCGCCTTTACGTTTCAACTAATAATGTCATGTTCCCTTTAATATTCAGTATGAAGTCTTGTAATCAGACTTCTCGGTGCAACTGAAGGCGATGTATTGGTTGAACCATATGAAGTCCGAATCATCTACTTTGCTGAACTGGTAGGCGTCAGAAACGCTCTAGAATACACCAGAAGAAGGAATCGAGGAAGGAATACCAGCGCCGAATAATGCTGTTCCTTTACAGATCTACCTTCCTGCTTACAAGCCCTTAAGAGCTCATAGACGTGGCATACCTCCCGGTATTAAAAAATTGTTAGCATTAGTATGCGCTGATGCGCTCCCTGGTCATGGCCACATTTCTATATGCTTAAGAGTCTTGGACGCTGACTGCAGAGCTAGAGAGGAGGATCGTAGCAATGGAATTGAGATGCTACAGAAACCAAGAGATTAGAGACAGGGGTTACTGCAGCGATCGGACCCAACCCATGATGACCTGCTAACTGCTGTGAAAAAACGAAAGCTTAAAATCAATGGCCATATTACAAGATCTTCGGGGCTCGCTAAGACCTTCCTCCAGGGAACAGTACCAGGAAAAAGAAGAAGAGGCAGACAGAGAAAGCGGTGTGAGAACAAAAAGAGGACATAAAAGAATGGACGGGCCTACCATTGAAGGAGGTTCTTATCAGGGCAAAGAATAGAGAGGAATGGAAAAAGACGGTCTACAAGTCTTGCTTAGTGCCCCAACAGTCCACAGACTAAGGGATAGGTAAAAGGTAACAGCATTAGTAATCATGACTGTTTTAGTTTTATATTTTACTTGAATATGGATATATAACAACTATGTTTATTTGTTTGTTTTTAAAGATTACTCGCCCCCCCCCCCATTAATTGAGCACGTCAACCTCTCCCGTGTGTGTGAGGGTGGGGGGTGGGGAGGCGGGACTCACGCAAAATAGTTTGAGAAACGCTGCCAGCCTGACTAACATTACTTTATTTTATATAGTCGGGTACACACGCAGGACTTTGGAACTTTGGATTATTGAATTATTATTGTGACGACAGTCTGGTAGTCAGGCGGAGGATATCGGCTACCGTCGCCTCAGCGTGGCGCCTCCGTGGAAACGTCCATCTAGGGAAGTGGATAGGCGAAGAATGGTAGCACACATAGCTCTCAGTGAGCTACCACACGTATGCTCGAGAGAGGATACATTACACGTGGTAGGGATTTAAGAAAGGCTCGCTAACCAGTCCGAAACCCCCACCGATCCGTTCCCTAACGGGGGCCATACGGGTGGTGATGGACCCTCGCACGGGTTCGGTGGGACAGCATAGGCATATGGAGGGCCCCCCCGTGGGCTCGGCCTCCGGCCTCGCACGGGAGGGGGCACTCGTGCAGGCTCAAGGAGCCGCTTGCTGGGAGTCTCCAGACAGAGAGGTCGGTGAAGAGCCAATCTCTCATCCTGGCCATGAGATAAAAGCCTTTCTCTGGTCACATGGTTCATTAAAGGGACGAAGTCTCGAACCATTTGGACATCTGCATAAGGTAGTCAGGCCATGTTCAAACTGTTACTATGATTTCAATGACAGGACGGTTCATTTTATGTTGTCTTACCATCGTTGTGGCGTAGCTAGGGTGGGTGGAGGAGGGGGGGAAATTTAAAAATCCACCCGGGCCCCCGGCTGAGCGGGTCCCCCAAATAAGTGTTTTTTAGATGAAAAAATTAAACATTACGCAAAATGCAAGGGCCTCCAAAGAGATGAAGCCACCCCCCCGCCCTAAAGACGATGAAAATTCCTAGCTTCCGACTTCTTTGGGGCCCCAAATGAGTGTTTTTTTTACATTAAAAATTGAATGTACGCAAAATGCAGGGGCCCTAAAGAAGCTAAGCCCCCCCCCCCCCCGAGCCCCCAAACGATGGGAAATTTCTAGCTACGCCCCTGAATAAATATATTAAAAACGGCGGTGAGATCACTTGTTGACTAGTCATAAAGGTTCTTATAATTGATTATAGAATTGTTTCCAAATGCTCTTATAATTGTCCATAGGAAATGAGAAATGTGCTCATCTTCGAACGAGAAGGAGGAGCTATATATATATATAATTGATTGGAGAATTGTTTCCTAAATGTCATTGAAATCTATCTTTAGTAACATTCGTTATGTTTCTAATGGATCTAAAACAACAACATGACTTCCTGCGCAAATAACACGTGTTTTGTTTTTTTCATCATGTTGGTCACTTCCGATAAAGAGTGTTTCCGTTAAGCAGTCTGGGTAAATCTCAAAGAGAGGCTCACATTTCTCTTTCATTGATTAAGAGATTGACAGTACTGAGAACAAAACATGAAATAGATTCAGGAATTGATTGCTAAGTGTTGTTTCTGACTTGTCTGCCTTATACGAAAATGTAAATTGATTTTTACTGACTCTGTCCGTCTGTCTGTCTGGTAATAAGTTGAAAAATGTTTTTTTATGCCATTTCCCATTTATGGATCAAGTTAAAGTTTACTTTGTTATTCATTGGACCAGACAAGACACGAATCAATTAAAAATAGAACAATTAGTTCATTAATTGTTGGGGATTAATTTTTTTTTTAAAGTAGAAATAAGGGAAATAAATGCTACGTGACAAGTAGATCTTTCTCTCTCTCTCTCTACCTATCTCTATATGTATTTATATCTCTATCTATCTATCTATCTATCTATCTATCTATCTATCTATCTATCTATCTATCTATCTATCTATCTATCTATCTATCTATCTACCTATCTATCTATATCTATCTATCTATCTATCTATCTATCTATCTATCTATCTATCTATCTATCTATCTATCTATCTATCTATCTACGTATCTATCTATTTATTTATCTATCTATCTATCTATCTATCTATCTACCTATCTATCTATCTATCTATCTATCTATCTATCTATCTATCTATCTATATCTATCTATCTATTTATCTATCTATCTATTTATCTATCTATCTATCTCTCTCTATATATAATATCAGGTGGCCGAGCCTTGCTCGGTAAAATAATTTCATAAGAAAGGTTATATACCTGAAGTCATTTTGGGATTTATTTTTATAATTACGAAAATAAATGATTGGATAAAGACTACTAATTCGAAGAATTTCTTTAGTGTTCTGTTTGTTGTATTTGTAAATTGGTACGTTCAGACATTTAATTTTGGAATTAGTATATTCAATTATGGCTTTAGTACGAAACATCGAGTGACACAAATTTCTACGTTATTGGGTAAAACTGCAAAGACTTTCTTACAAGCCAATAATAGTAGGCCTACGATAGTTTTACGCTGTCTAGACGGTAGGAGGACTTAAGAGACTTGATATTTAATCGCAGTACAATTACATATAGAACAAACAGAACACTAAAGAAACTCTTCAGATTATTTTACGGGATATATGCCCTGCTCAGCCAGACTGTCAGACTATAAGAAGTTCATACCGGCTTTTGACATCCATCTATCCCAGTGGTGCTACTGGTGCTACAGCCCATGGAAGGATATGGCCTGCTTTTACACATCCCTCCATTCAGATATCTCATAGGCCTTTCGTCACCACACCCTAACCCCAAGTTTTTTACTGAGGTTTATAGTTAAATCAAAAGTGGCTGCAGCGTACGCAAACTCGTTGACCGCTAGCTAGATATCTTGTTCAGTGTGAGAAAGTAAGGCGTAGAGCAACTGTGTAATCACCATTTCCTTTGTTTTGGTACGGGACATTAGACACTGAAGCATGAACACATGGTCATAATTTTACCAGCAAAATAATAATTATAATAAGACTTGACATCAAATCCGAAGATTAATGAGGAATCCACACCGCTCTACGCAATTAAAGTGTAAACAATTTATTAAGCACTTAAAACGCAATAATTAATTATACATCGGTACATTTAATTTCATTACTTTCCTTCCATAGTTCTCTAATAAATCAATCTTCAATAAGATGGTGCGCAAATGTTTAATTAGGTCCATTGATACTTTAAAACTTGTTCTTGTTTGCATTGTAGTAAGGTAAGCCTAGTGACGTAAGCAGCGTTTTTCCCGTTTACGTCATGGAAAACTTTCATTCATAAATTCTCCATTTCATTCATAAAACCTTCAAACCAAAATAAATTTTTCGATAATGAGACATTTTTCAAACTGATATAACGGTCAAACTCGAGTTTTCCCGATGTGGCCAATGAGTTGAGAATTTTTTTCTCACTAATACGCACATACCTTGAAATTTTAAAGAAAATCGTTAGAGCCGTTTTCGAAATAAAATTTATATATATATCTAATATATAAAAGGAAAACAAAGGCGTATGTATGTATGTATGTCCCCGTATAGAAATCAAAACCATTTCACCGATCTTGACAAAACTTGACAGAAATGTTCCTTAGGTACTAACTTAGACCTGTATGTATGAATTGTAGCCCTAAAACAAACTTAAAACCCTAAAAAAAAAATAAAGTTTCCCAAGTCTATTACAGCTATACTATTTTATGAACTAGGCTTTGTTTACAAATGTTGACATGAGAAAAAGATCAAAAGGATTTAGATCTAGATTATTCTAGATCTAATTTTAAGAAATACACTTTGCACTTATAGATTTTAACTTTGACGCATGAAAATACAAAATATAGTCTAATGATTTAATTATTTAACAAAATTAACCTTCGAATTTGTGTTTCAAAAGGATTTTTACATAAATTCGTTCTTTGTATCTGCGAATATAAAAATCCTGTTGAACATAGTTGCATTAGACATTACCGAAAGGTTACAAATCTCTCTATTCCTAGATCTAGATCTAGGTCTAGATCTAAAGATGATAGAACTTCTCTTCGCAAAGATAGTTTAAAGCTTTAACACTTGAACATACTAATTATAGTCCATTCATTTAATATTTTAATCAAATTAACATTGAAATTTGTTTTCTAAAGCATTTTTACATGATTGCAACTATTATCCTATTATCGCATAAAATAAGGTCGAGTTACTATTTATAGCTCCATTAATGATTTCTTTTTTAACGTGAATTCGCGCATTCGCTTTACTTTAAAAATTATTATTTTCTTTGTTTCTAATGCACAATATCACTGACTACATCAGCATTACGCAAATTAAGACCTGCGGACAGCGGGTAATATCTGTCTAGTATATATATATATATTTATATATATATATATATATATAAGAATTGCTCTCTTAAGAGTATAGGATATACATTTAATCCCTATATTATATTTTAACACATTGACACATTCATTTCTCCCACCACCCATTCTCGGATCACGTTGAAACTTTGCATATTGATTCATAGACCAAGAGAATACACGAATCAATCCACAAATTAACAAAATTAATCATTTAATTATCATTTTTTGTTGAATTTAGCAGAAATGGAGATGAACCCTGCAAAATTGAGATTAATGGTTGTAATTAGCGTCTATTTCTCTTTAGATAAGCCTTGGACTCTGGTTTCTCTTGCTCCTAAGTTCCTTATGGTATTTTCCTATTTCATAGTCTTAGAAAGCTAGAAATAAAATACCCAGATGTCACTAGACTTACCGTAGCGACATCTGTGATGACAGAGGTCGGTACCAGTGAGAATTAGAATTATAAAGACGGTGATATACATTTGAAGCACGCGTCTTCTCTCTAATTGTTTATTTTTTAAGACGTCATTACGTCACATTTGAGTCCATACATTTGGAGAGATTAGCCCGGTCAGCTTCTGGACTTGTGAACTGGTCATAGAGATTGCCATCTCTTTATTGTTAGTACTGAGATAGACCTGGTCAGCTCTTTAGTATTAAAACTGATATTGAACTGGTCAGCTCTTTAGCATTAGAACTGATATTGAGCTGGTCAACTCTTTAGCATTAAAACTGATCTTGAACTGGTAAGCTCTTTAGCATTAAACTGATATTGAACTGGTCAGCACTCTGGCATCAGAACTGATATTGAACTGGTCAGCTCTTTGGCATTAGAACTGATATTGTGGGAAGCGTGGTCGAGAGGCTAAGTGCGGCTTGAGCTTGGCTTGGCTTGGCTACCTAGAAGGGGGCTCGAGGTTCGACACCCGACTCGGGCAGAGTTGTGTTTACTGAGCGCCCAAAAGCAGCACGGGAAACCAACTCCTAGATACGCCCTCCCCCCCCCACTGGTCCACAAATGAGATTGGATCAAAGCGCTCTGAGCATGCTATAAGCATGAAAATAGCGCATTATAAAAGCTATAATAATAATATTGAACTGGTCAGCACTTTGGCATTAGAACTGATATTGAGCTGGTCAGCTCTCTGGCATTTGAACTGATATTGAACTGGTCAGCTCTTTAGCATTAAACTGATATTGAACTGGTCAGCACTATGGCATTAGAACTGATATTAAACTGGTCAGCTCTTTGGCATTAGAACAGGCAGATAAGTGCCTGACTACTTTAAATACAGTAATAATAGATGACCTTAATATCATCAGCCCCATACATCTCCAGCTCTGAAAAAATAAACTTTACTTTAATTTTACTTTTATAAGGAGCAATGAAACGCGTAGCCTCATAAGTAGTAACCATTCTAAATCATGCATAAGACTAATATATTCTCAATTCTATATGAAACATAAGTATATCTATTTGTGTTTCTGTATGAATGAAGGTTGTGTGTGTCTGTCTATATGTCCCATATACAATACATAACAAGCAAAGTATAAACAATCCTTTAAAAAAAGTAAACCAAGTTTCCCCTTATTGGTATTAAAGAATAAAGTAATTATGTGACTATTTTCTTTCTTATTGATTCATGTCTTGTCTATCCCAGTGAATAATTGCGCGAAGTTTCAACTTGATCCGAGAATGGGTGTGGGAGAAATAACGTGTACAGACATTTCACCAGACAGACAGAGAGACAGACAGAGTGAGTTCATATAAGCTTTAAAAAAAAACAAGACATCAACAGAGCATGATCTCACAATTTTCGCCATAGGAGACCACCTTGAAATCAGCCTCTCTCTGGCCAAACTATATATAGTCTATAAGCAACACACCCACTCCCTCGCCTGAAGCCCATTACAACTTAGGCCAGCCGACAACATCAATAGAGAGAAACCAAAATAAATCTTTACAATTTAAATTGATGGAAAATGTCTAGAGGCCGAGAACACAGAGATTTGAAACAAACTGGACATTAGAATCCAATAGCATTAGACTGTGTGAAAATCTGCACCTTTTAAGCAATTTACAATTTTATATAAATTGTATATATATATATATAAGGACAAAAGACGGAACAAGCTTAGTAAATGAATATACTGTCAGTTGTATTTTGACGACTCGCGTGCTTCTACTTTGTATTAGTATTTGCCTCTTTGCTATAGTGTCCAGAGTGGAGAGATAATGAAAGTATTACATATTTAATATAGCAGGAATTTTTTTTAGTGTCAATAAAGATGAATAGTTTGCGCCTTGTGCTTTCGCAACCAGGTCCGGATTTAATAGAAGGTTACACGGTGATACAGCCCTGTGGAATCTGCGAGAATAGGGCTTTCAGAAAATACAATAATGTATGGGAATTTCGAGGGATCAGAAACTTTTAAGTATTTTTTTTTGTCCATGTTTAACCCTTTAAGTGCTGAGCTGCGTTTAAATGAGTGCATATAAAATGGAACTACAATCCTGATGTTTAGAGGCTAAACTACCACACGCCTTTTAAATTTTAAGGGTTAACGCCAAGACTTGAAATCTTACGGCTTGTGGTAACAATGTCGTGATTAAGAGGTGCCCGCTAGTAGTTGTAACATGCCCGACATATGCAAATAGCGATACAGAGCGGATGTACGGCAGTGCGTCTACCAAATGCCTTGACCTCCACAAACACAAACATATAGCCATAAGCCAACTAGGCAGCCACATAGGGTTGCGATTGGTAGGGACCTTGCACAGAACTTTGAACTACCTTTTGAGAGAAGCTGTTCTCGTTAATATTGTTAAAGTACACTAAATTTTAAATTAATTGCGTTATCTTATTTTTTTTTAAATTTCATTTGGGGCCACCAAATTCATTTCGCCTGGAGGCTTTTAATTATCTAAGGCCGGCCTAGACTTGACATTCAAACTCGCGGGACAGAAAAGACTTCACGCGTTACGACAGAGACATATCTCCTTGCTAGGGTCAGTTTTGTTGAAAGTTATTGGGTAGCAAAAAAACATCTTTCTTAGCAGTGTAATAGTGTTATAACAAATCTATGCAAGTTGTAATAAAAATATGTAAATAAGGCGAACCAAATGTAAGTTTGGAACGTTCCCTCAAAAATAGAGATACGTCTTGACACAGCACCTGCCAACAACAATTAATACTTATCAGAGGCGTAGCTAGGGTGGGGGAAGGAGGGGAGAGAATTTGAAAATCCCCCCGAGAGTGTATTTTACATTTAAAATTAAATGTAATCAAAATGCAGGGGCCCCCAATAGATACAGCCCCCCTGTCCCTCAAACGATGGAAAATTCCTAGCTACGCCCCTGCCCCGCATTTACATATTACGTTGATGAGTTAAGAGACAATTATGTGAGATGAACTGCACAGTGGTTTCCAAATCAGGCAGCTCTCCATATAGTCTTGATACAAATCTCCAATGTAGCTAGACGGCATGCAGGGTTGGAACTCTAGTCATCAGAACGTCAGATCGAAGTGGTTACCAAATGACATGACTATCACCTTCACCTATCCCTTAATCTGTTGGATCGTTGGGACACCACAGAGGATTTGTCAACCGTCTTTCTCCATTTTTTTTGCCTTGGGTGCCTCTTTCAATGGCAGGCCCGTCCATTCTTTTATGATGTCTTCCCATCGCTTTCTCTGTCTGCCTTTTCTTCTTTTTCCTGGAACTGTGCCATGAAGGAAGGTCTTTGAAGTGATTTTGTAATATGGACGTAGAGTTTTAGTTCACATTTTTTTAAACAATAGTTAGCAGGTCATCGTGAGGTCCAATCGCTGCAGTAATACTGTCTCTAATCTCTTGGTTTGTGATGTGATCTTTGAATATGATAGCTAGGATCCTCTATCTCTTCAGTCAGCGTTTAAGACTCGCAAGCATTGACATGACTATGCCCCGTTTTCATAAAACAAAAGTTAATTCCAATTTTATATCTAATAATAATACTATTAATCTCATACAAATGAATTCTCGTAATGAAACTAGTAAATTACACTACTGTCACTATTGACATTGAATACATCTAAGAAAAAAAAAGTACGCGCCAGAAGCTGTCTAAAATCAACAATACGTAATCACTCAAGGGAGGAAACAAATGCACAAAATAAGAGTTACTTTCCCTTCGGAAAAAAAAAAGCACGTCTGCTAGAATGTAATTAAGGCAAACACCGCCTAAGGGACAGCAGCCATTTTTTTTCATTGTTTACCACATCGCCTGTTTATTTTGTATTTCATATTTAGATTACGCGAATCTTGCAGCCCAGACATCCCATCTGTTGCGCGCACCTCCTCACCTCCATGTCAACCCCCACCCCCCTTCTTTTCTTATATCCCTCGCCCCTCCCCCTTCCCACAATCCCATAACCACGTGATGTCCGGCACACGGCATGGCCTCGTCGAGGACAAATAATAGTCTATTCCGCTGATGACATGGCGTCCAATATGTCCTCAGATGTTGACACATTAATAAAATGTTTGGATGATGAGGGGAAAACAGCGTTTGCGTCTAGGCCTAAATTGTAAGCTGTGCTGGTTCTATTTTGGAAGAACTCTTAGAGATGGAGCTACAAAAAAAGAAATTAAAAAAGCCAAGAAAAGAGAGAGATATGAGAAGAAAGGGCAGAGTTTTGAGTAGCCAAAAAAAGAGAGAGGTATGAGAAGAAAGGGCAGAGTTTTGAGTAGCCAAAAAGAGATATGAGAAGAAAGGGCAGAGCTTTGAGTAGCCAAGAAAGAGAGAGATATGAGAAGAAAAGGCAGAGCTTTGAGTAGCCAAGAAAAGAGAGAGATATGCGAAGAAAGGGCAGAGTTTTGAGTAGCCAAGAAAAGAGAGAGATATGCGAAGAAAGGGCAGAGTTTTGAGTAGCCAAGAAAAGAGAGAGATATGAAAAGAAAGGGCAGAGTTTTGAGTAGCCAAAAAAAGAGAGAGATATGAAGAGCCAAAGAAAGTTAAAAGCATACAGAGCCAAGAAAAAAAAGATAGAAATTTGAGTAACCTAAATGAGATCTAAATATTTGAAGCCAAGACGAGGTAGACACAATAAGAGAGAAATAAACTATGTTTTTTTAATACATAAAAGAAGACATTATCTTATCTTATCTTATAAATTACTGACGTTCCTTCAAATGTATAAGATAATAACGTCCTAGACTTCAACTCTGCTAAGATATTGATTTTCCCTGGCTGATTCAGGTAAAACCATTTCTCGCTCAAATAGCAGTAGGGAAGAAGGAGCACCTGTAAGAATTCCTCCTGGCATTGGGGATAAGCAAAAATGCCGTTACGTATCTCTGAGTATTTTAGTACATTAAGTTTTTGTATATTTTTATTAACAATACCTCTAATCAACTCGTAACTTCATGGAACATGGAACCTTCTGGATGGGTGGGTGGAACCTGGACACAGATCTCAAACTTATGGGTGTTCCCCCTGTGGTCAACGAATTAGTTTTTCTTTTCTCAAAGTGAAATTTCTAGAAAAAGCATTAGAGCCGTTTTTGAGATCAGCTTCCAGGTTCCGCCCTCCATGAGGCTATGACTCAATTGAGGTCAGATGCGGCTTTAGCAGTGCGCGGGGCCCTGTCAAATGACATATGCGGGGCCCTGAGCCGTAAGGAAGACTATAATATATGTCGTACCACCTCACGCATACGGTAACCAGGAATCTCCAATCGCGGGGCCCCTCTCAGACGCGGGGCCTGGAGTGGTTGCCCCACTTGCCATCCCCTATAGCCGCTACTGATTGAGGTATTGTTTAAAGTCTTACACACCTTTATTTAAAAGCAGGTCTGACAGGTCGGGACTGACAGACATATTACGGTCCCATTTATTTTCCTGATTTACATATACTATATTTGGTGAAGTTTTTTTTTTCTTAAATGAAAGTATTTATTTCGGTTGATGTTGCAAGATAGTTTAATAAAGACTTACATATTTTTTTCAAATAAAGTAATTTTGTTTCTATCAAATCTATTCTCAGATGTCTTGCTGAAGAAAGAACCTTCAGGTCCATAAGATAAACTCGGAATCTAGATGAAATTAAAACTGATCTTATCTACATAGAAGTTTGATGTAGACATTCTACATTGCTTAGAACTAAACCCTTTGTTTTATCACCTCAATATAGATAATCTGTATACCTGTATTTGTATATACAAGCCATTTGTTGTTACACAAAATATTCCCAAATGGCTGGATTATTCTCTAGTGAAGACTCTGCAATGGACATACGAGTGATCTTATTTCTATACATTTATTTGCATTAAAGAGGTTGAATGTTAAGAACCATGATCAGCCAATGGACTTTGTATAAATTTCTTCAGAACTTGAGTGATACCGTTGTGATTGTGAATATCGTTTTAAATTGCATTTTGTTTTATTACTAGCCTAGCTATGTCTGTTACTTGAAGTCTATCTATAAACAACTAATTGGATTATTATGCAGGTATTTTAGTAGTGATTTTGTAAAGCTTAAATGCAAACCATGCATCCATCTAGGTGACTCATTTCGTTAGTTTAGGTGACCATTTAGTTGACCCCTTGACCCCATCTAGTTGACCTCTTGCATACATCAAGGCGACACCTTGCATCCCTGTAGTTGACCCCTTGTAGTCATCTAACTGATCCATTAAATCCATCTTGTTGACCCCTTGAATCATTTAGTTGACCCCTTTCATCAATCTAGTTGGCACTTTGCATACGTCAAGGTGACCTTTGCATCCACCTAGTTGGCTCTTTGCATACGTCAGGGTGACCTTTGCATCCACCTATGTGGCTATTTGCATACTTCAAGGTGACCTTTGCATCCACCTAGTTGGCTCTTTGCATACTTGAAGGTGACATTTGCATCCACCGAGTTGGCTCTTTGCATACGTCAAGGTGACCTTTGCATCCACCTAGTTGGCTCTTTGCATACGTCAAGGTGACCTTGCATCAAATAGACCACCTTACATCAAAGACTATCTCCTTGCATCCATCTAGCAGACCTCTAATGGATACATCAGTTCCAAACCTCTTCTTCCCAAACACGACACTGGATATCTACCAGAATGCCACCACGGATATTAACCAGCTGCTGGTGGAAACATTGGGCCAGAAGAGAAAGGATATCGTCTCAGCCGTGGCCCTGACCTTCGTCTATTCGATCATCTTCCTGTCCGGAATGGTGGGCAACATCTGCACGTGCCTGGTCATCGCGAGGTCACACTCCATGCAGACGACCACCAACTATTACCTGTTCAGCCTAGCAGTCTCAGATTTATTACTCATTTTTTTCGGTAAGTAATTTTTTTTTCTGAGTAAACTTTCTTTCAGGGCAAAAAAGTAAACTTCTTTCAGGGCAAAATGTAAACTTTCTTTCAGGGCAAAATGTAAAC
>JADKLZ010005243.1:3466143-3506762 GCA_021533235.1 Biomphalaria straminea | reverse complement strand
CTGTCCATATATATCGCAGGCTAATGCGGAGGAGACAGCCAGTTATCGTTTACAAGGCCTTTCTTCCACGGCAGACATCTATCAGGGTTCTTATTCGTGCTTTGGCTTGATTTGGCTTCTTAGGCTCGTTAAGGATTACTTAAATACCCAATTACACTTAATTAATACTTCAAATATACCTCAACTTGAGATACATGAATAAAAATGATACGTTAATATCCAATACAGCGCAAACAATACACTATAATTATTAATATTAATAAACAATCACCAGTCCAGGAAGCAATCTTCCAACCTTCCTGGACTGGGGACAAAACCTCACTAACTTAACACACTCTCTCGAACATTTCTCATCTCATCTCTGCTTGTGGTCCCTAATGGGGCATAGGCCACCAACCAGCTTCCTCCAGGCATCTCAGTTCTGGGTGAGTCTCTCCAACTGTCCCCATGTCTTGCCCATCTGCTTGGCATCTGTTTCCATATCGATCGCGGCTTAATGTGTTCCTGTGCCGTCCTCTATTCCTCTTTCCTTGGGGGTTTCAGGTTAGGGCTTGCCTTGTTATGTTGGATGCAGGCTTGCGCAGGATGTGACCTATCCATCTCCAGCGTCTCTGAAGGATATATGTTTCAATGGGCTGCTTTTTTGTTCTTTGCCACAGTTCCTCATTCGAGATCTTGTCTGGCCAGAGGATCATAACAATCTTCCTCAGGCAGGTGTTGATGAATACCTGGATTTTTTTGACAGTGGCGATGGTTGTTCTCCAGGTCTCTGCTCCAAAACGTAGTACGAAGACTAAATCATTCAGTTCATAACACGTGCAAGACTATTCACATTCATAACCTGGGCCTGGTACATAAACAAGGGGATATAACTATCATACCAAAATATCAAAGTAACTTTCAATCTCGCCATATCTCGCCATGACAACATCAATGCTTTTACGATTCCCATATCCCAGAGGTGGTGGGGGGGGCGACCAATATTTCTTGAGTCAGTCGCGAGTTGATCATAAAGGAAATTTTTCAGGATACGATTTTCCTCCATCCGGTGGGCATGACTATGCCAGCGCAGGCAGCGTTGTCTGAGGATTGTAAATATGCTGGAGAGACTGCCATTGTGTGGATCTTTCTTGCTGATTTTCCTTATCCTTTAGAGGCAGCTAAATTTGAAATGAATTTAGTTTTCTCTCTTTGCATAGGAAGTCCACAACTCACTGCCGCACAGTAGTGTGCTCCAAACACATATCTCCATTGCTGTCACTACAATTGATGATTTAAAAAATAAAAGGGGGATTGATCACCGTGTTGGGAAGTATAATTATAAATCCTTAATTAATGTTTTTATGAGTACAGATAAGAAGAGATAATCAAATTTTCATATTGACTACTGATGGCAATCTAGTCATGTATGTTAATCAATAACTACTCAGTCGTTAGTTTTCATGTCTGTTTCAGGCAACCCATTTCATTCTCTAATGGTTCTAGGGAAGAAGGAGAACTTGTATGAATTTGTTCTAGAGTATGGAATAAGAAATATGCTTCTATATTTCTGTCTTTCTGAATATTTCATTAGGATTTTTTTTTTCTTTTTGTAAATTATGGTTTAGTGTTTTATGTATTATAGCCAGGGCCGGTCTTAACAATGGCGGGGCCCTATGCGAAACTTATTGCGCGGGGCCTAGTTTAGGTGGAAATAATGATAAAAAGTGAAAATTAAGATTTTGTATTAGGAAAAAAAAAATGAATTTACTAAGAACAAAATTGCGACCAAATTAACTTTATTTACGAACCTTGCAACCTATTTATATGCCAGCGACTATAAAACGTTAATAAAAGTAAATAAAGTATTGGAACTTCCGATTAAGGTAAAAATATTCTCAATCATTACATTTTATTACATGAAAGCCGACAATGCCTTTTCTCTTTTAACACTGATAGGATTAACGTTTTCCGCAATAAATAACACCCACAAATAACCATTTTGTCTATTTTTCATGAGATTTATATGAGTTTTTTAAGAGAGTTAAATAAATTCAGGAGATTTCCATGGATTTTTTTGTATATATTTTGCAATTTAATAATTACACATAGAACTAGCGCGGAGCTTATCAAAGTGCGGGGCCCACTGAGACCGCATAGGCTGCAGTGGCCTAGGACCGGCCTTGATTATAGCTACTTTACTTTTTATTCTTCTTTCCTAAAGTGTCTCTAAGTTTAATGATTTTTCTAATGATGTTACTCTAATTAAACTGGAATATTCGGATAGTTACGAATCTCCATGTTCTCGGACCGCCTCGCAAGATGTCTGAGCTCTAATGATAAAGTCAGCATTGGATTGACATGACACTGGAATAGAAACAAAAAAATAGAGAGACAATGCCCGGATGGTCAGTTGACCAACGTGGCCTGCCTTAGGAAAAGTAGATGTGATCAAAGAAGCGGGAGTCCTTGTGAAAACAACCTGAATATACGTCTTGTGAAGGCACTTACTTTGGCAAAAATAAATAAATTAATTTCTGCGTAATTGTATGAGGTCTATTGTTTTTACCCCCCCCCCCCAGGGGACAGATCGTCACACCATTACAAACACACACGCAAGCACACTCTAGATCAAATATTAGCACCAGGATGGCAATTATTATAACTACGTGTCATAAGAGCGTGATCTAGGGATGTATTTAATGGGAAACTATAAGCCACAAAATATATATATATATATAATGATTATATTTTATGTTACAAAGGTTTTGGCATACTTCGAAATTAAATCCGAAGACCTAATGTCATTATGTATTCCAGGGATTTCAAATTGGCGGCCATGACAGTAAATGTCTGCTAAAGGACGTTATAAACGACCTTCAGTTGCAGAGGTCAAGATGCAGAGGGTCGTCAGAGGTCACCTTGCATTGGTCGTGATAAGTCTCGCTTGAGCCGGAGAGATGCTGTTTTATTGAGTGAAACACCGCCCCCCCACACACATTTATACTAACAAACACATACACAAACACTCACACAACTATATACTCCTGCGCACTCACACCCAATTCGTTTTGTACCAATTCATTGTCTATGTCACCCTGGGCCAATTCAGTCTTACTTAGTCCAAAAGAAAAAAAAAGTTGTTCCTATAAAATTTAATAATAAACAAGTAAAGTAAAAATAAAAATACTTTAAAAAATAATAAAGCGTTTGTAAGGGAAAAACAGCACAATTACGTCCATATGTCTCAATACTATAAGATTTATCTTTTTTGTTCTAAATTTAAAAAAAATAATTATCACTAAATTGATGAGCTAATTGGTTAATGGATTTATGTTTTGTCTTTGACACTGTCAAATAGTAAATAGTTTGAATAGGATCCACGAATGGGAAGTTTGAGCACTAACGTATTCAAGATTTGTATCAGACAGACAGACAGAGTGAGTTCATTAAAGGCTTTGTAACCGTAAAAAAAACTAACGTATTCAAGATTTGTATCAGACAGACAGACAAACAGAGAGAGTTAATTGAAGACTTTGTAACCGTAGAAAAATATGACAACATTTTTTTTGTGGATGTTTAGAATATTTTTCGACTAGGACTGTTTAAGATAAAAATTTTATAGTCTTAGAACGAAGAGATCTAGAATCTTCAAACACTTTCAGAATTCATAAGTCAGCTTCAGTCTCCACGCCATCTTCTTGATTGACCTATTTAAATATTTAAATTTATACAGATTCGCAAAAGTTGTTTTGAGTTGTTGGTTTGAAGATGTATGTCATTGTCCGCTCGTTTCGTTCCCAGGCCAAAATACCAAATGTGCCGACACTAGTCACTAGACTTTCCTCCAGGATGGTATGGGATAGGTGCGAGTAGGTTTGAGCTCTAAACTATAGTATTCAAAGGTCTAAAACGTATACTACATGACAAGGTTGCCCTCTCACATTTTTCTACATGTCCACAAAAGAAGTTGGACCAAAGCGCACTGAGAATGCTTAGTGGGAAAGTTGCGCTTTATTGACCGCTGGATAGTCTAAGAGCTGAGCCGCAGGCTCTTCGAGTTCTAATATTGAAAAAAAAAACCTGTCTGAATCCGTCCGAGAACAAATATCAAACAGTAAAAAAAAAAAACTGTCTGACCACAGGTATGTCTGGGGGTGACCCGAGTCACTGCCTATAGGACATTGCTGTTTCCAATACCACTGGCACTCCGGACGCATGGACTAGAAATCATGGCCGAAGATCAAGTAATACCGGCCCCGCCGCCATTTTCCCTCATTATACCACGCTAACCGTGTAGGATACGTCATTATTGTAACGCTCCCTTGAGGAGCGGCGTATAGATTCGTGACAGGGCCGTGGGAGCTTTCTTTCAACTCCGTTAACCGTGCAAGGGGCAGACTCTCGTCCACCCGTGGGCACACCCACGGGAGTCATGTTTGTTACTTTTTAGCCTAGCCACTTCCTCTGGTAGCCGTTTCCACGCGGGCGCCACGTTGAGGCAAAGTAACGTGCCCGCGGCTTTACTGACCTGCTTCTCTCTCTTAGTAAAAAAAAGTTCACTAGTGTTATATATTGATATGGTTGATTCTAAGAGTACCCCATTCTACATAACAAAATTTTGATCAATGAATTTACCTACGTAGAATTTGGGTTTTCTTTTGGAATCAATCCCCATTAATCATGAAACCTGAGGTACTCTTAGAATCAACCCCATCAATATGTAACAACTAGCAAAGTTCAGACAAAATAGTTCAGACAAAACCAATCTTATCAAGTTAGATAGTTCATTAAACATCACTTATTTTCTTCTCAAACCCCCCCCCCCTCTTTTCTAACTCCTTTATTTACAAAGTTTGGCTGAAAAACAAAATAATCAAAAAGTCACCGCCATAAAAAAATCTGAAATAAAACTTTATTTTTTCTTCAAACTTTTTTTTTATCAAGTAAAATTGGATACATTTTATTCATGCCCTCTGTCACCCGATAAAATGTCATTTGTCTACGGCACGATCAGAAAGTTTTCATAAAAACAAAATAAAACCAAATTTTGAAATGTTCTTGAAGGTATTTTCTCGCTGAAAGAAATGTTAAGCGCCTCCTACGTACACTTCATGTCTAAAGACGGCCTTCTATTAATGGCTACTTACTGAAATATGAGATGACTGTCGTAGCAGACTAAACCCCAGACGACCAGAAACCTATCACGACTACTCATCAGAGGTAATTGAAGAAATCACTTTGATGTCTCTTCACAGCAGACGTAGCCTCGTTTTGAACTTTTCTCAGGAATTTTTTTTAAAGTTAATCTTTATCTTTATGAGTTATCTCCCTTTGTTCAAATCGATCCTTTAAATAACAATCTTTATTTTGTATATGTGTTTACGGGTTAGTGTTATGAAAGTTAATCTATATTACTTACTTACTTTGACTTAGGTTCTCCCGCGCTATTCGTCCCAATGGGTGGAAAGCAGACTCCACAAAGATCTGTCATTGGCAATGTCTGCAGTCTCCTCCCACTTGGTGTCCACTGTTCTGAGGTCCTCCATGAAGAAGTGGCGCCAAGTTATACGAGGACGTCCCTGTTTGGGCTTTCCTCGTATTGGTCTCCAAGTCATCGCAACCCTTTGTAATGCATAGTTCATTTTGTCGTAGAACATGTCCCGCAAACCTCATGCGACGCTCTGTCACAACCTCATGACGTGTTTTACTCTCAGTTAGGCAAAGTATTTGCTTATCTCCCTTTCTTTTCCTTTTATCCATCGACTACATAATGAGGAGAGAATGGATCAGACTGCCTTTGGTATTCCATGGCGTGAACAAAACTGGATGACGGACTTGGAATTTGCTGATGACGTTGTACTACTCGGGGCTATAAATAAATGCATTCAAGAAATGAAGGAGAGCATAGAGAGGCAGCCAAAATTGGCCTCGGCATAAACTTGGATATAAGGAAAAAGGGTGCCCCGTTAGACTTTGCGAGTCAAAGCTTGAAGAGTTGGACAAGTTCACATACCTAGGCAGCATCATAACAAATGATGGGGATGCCCACCATGATGTAGATTCCGAATGGGAAAGGCAGGGAGCATTTTCCAAAGGCTGTGGCCTATTTGGACAAGACAAGCCACAATCCATTGGACTCGAGACAAAAATACACTTCTCTACACAATTGTCATCCCAACTGCAACATATGCATGAGAGACATGGAAGTCACTAATTGTGGCTCAACAAAAAAAATAGCTTAGACGGATTTTGGGAGTTAGTTAAATCAGGGGGTTCTCAACCTGTGGATCGCGATCTCCTTGGGGGGTCGATTCACGATTTGCCAGGGTCGCCAAAAACTATCGAAAAAATTGTTTGTTTTGTCTATCTTTCTATTGCTGTGTGTGTGTGTGTGGAGGGAGGGGGTCGCGCACAGTAGGGCATTGTAAAAGGGGTCGCCGATCTTAAAAGGTTGAGAACCGCTGATATATATAGAGACTAAAGTATGGGAGATGGCGCTAAATGTGTTGGTCAAAGCTGCGTATTCATTGTCACGTAAAATCATCTGGCAATTTTTCTGTTTGTTTCTCGTACCTGAAGGAATGCTCAGTTATAAGTTCATAAGAATTTCATATCCAGCATTAATTGGTGAGTATCAACGCTTTTAACTGTCTTCATAAAAATATTGGTTTCTAATTAATTTAGAAAAAAAAAACAATATCAGAGTGTTTATTGAGGAAATGCTCAATATATCTACTTCGTTTGGT
The DNA here is from genome assembly GCA_021533235.1 of Biomphalaria straminea. Lineage (NCBI taxonomy): Eukaryota > Metazoa > Mollusca > Gastropoda > Planorbidae > Biomphalaria > Biomphalaria straminea. Next base: position 3,500,034 of record JADKLZ010005243.1, on the reverse strand, counting down.
TCACTAGGCTGAATAGTCACTGTACTGACCACTTTATCCTAAGGTGGAAATCAACAAGGGATAAAAATAAACGGGGGATATTAAGAATATCCCATTTTTTTAAAAGAAGACTGGAAAGAAAAAGGGACCGGGTGGGTGGATATTCAATCTGGACGACACTGTCTGCGGGTAAATTCCATTACGTCTTTGTATAAATATGTAAATAAAAATATGAATCTTCTCTCTCAGTAGCTCGTTCTCCCCCCCCCACACACACACATAGACACTCACACACACTTCTCTCCCTATCTCTTTACTCACAGTGCTTATCTTCCCTTTTCTTATCGCCCCCCCCCCTCCCGTTTTGTTCCTTCTCAGTTCTCTCTCTTTATTAGGCAGTATTCACTCTGTCTTTTGTGTCAAATGAGGAGCAGACAGGAGAAGAATAAAGGCGCTGGAGGGGGGGGGGGGAAATGGGGGCGGCTTGGCCATAGCGTGATAGGGAAGGACATAGGCGGCTTGGTCAGGCGCGATTAAGTTACCTTATTTGGGTTAGGTCGTCCTGTTAGGTCACTCGGAGTGTTCTCCCTTACCCGAAATGAAATTATCACCCCCATGAACTGTTTGGTTGAAGCCTAGATTTGTATACGAAAGCACAGCCCAGGCTCTTTTAAGTCGCCACAACTCGGCAACAAAAAGTAAGCCTGGCCGTCTAGTATGCGCTTCGGACTGTAGTCACGAGGGCTCAAGTTCCAACCTTGCCAGCAACTATTAATTAATTTTTTTTCAGAAGGAACGTACATAACTTACAAAACAAAACAAAAAAAAAATTATAAATAAAATAAAATTAATTTCACAACTTCAACATTTTTAGTTCTGAATTGACATTTGTTTGAAGTCCACAAAATATTACTAGTCATGCAAGAAAAACATAAAAAATACTTCTAAAAAACAAAACAAAAAGCAATAACATAAGTAAAAAGGGGAAAGGACTTGAATTCAAAGTCATGGCTTAAACATTCTCTGACTTATCAAGTCAACACGTTAACCACTCTGCGAGTGGAGAGCTTATGAACATGGAAGATTGTTTAGTTATTGATTCATTCAGCTTATACCACCACTTCAATCAAGTACAAATTATTTCCCTTGTTTGAGATACCTAAGAAAATAATTAATTACTAATAATTAACATAGTAATGGGTTATTTTTTTTTAATTGATTCTTGTGTTGTCAGGTAAAAGAAACAGTTGTTTAAAATTTCATCTTGATCCGAGACTGGATTTGGGAGAAATAACGTGTTCAAACGTTTGTCCAGGCAGAGTGACTTGTTTGACACAAGATTTGTAAAAACGCTAATAGAAATTCTTCATAATAAAAAAGTGAATAACAAGCTAACGTATGGCATTATGACTGATATAGTTTTGATGATTAACATAACTTTACTTGGTTGGATCTCAATTCAATCCAACGATACACTATCCTACATGAAATAATTATTAAACAAACGTGGCACGTTCTTTGCACAGAGAGGTTACCCCCCCCTCTTTAGTTCGGTAGAGGGCGCGGTGGCTGAGCGGTAAAGCGCTTGGCTTCCGTACTGGAGGTCCTGGGTTCGAATCCTGGTGAAGACTGGGATTTTTATTTCAGGATTTTCGGGCGCCCTTGAGTCCACCCAGCTCTAATGGGTACCTGGCATTAGCTGGGGAAAAGTAAAGGCGGTTGGTCGTTGTGTTGGCCACATGACACCCTCGTTAACCGTAGGCCACAGACTCCAATGACCTTTACATCATCTGCCCTATAGACCACAAGGTCTGAAAGGGGAACTTTTCTTTTTTTTTACTTTAGTTCGGTCTTATTTCAATGTATTATTTATTAAGACACATTTCTGAAGTTCTCGGTTAATAGCATACCGTGAAACATGACAATGACGCGTGAGACAGTTGAGAAACACGAATGCTTAAACTCCTTGTTAAACCAGTTCTTCGTCTATTTGCGTGTTTTGTTTAATTGCAAGTACTTATTTAACATAATGTAGTGAACTGAGAAACGGTGTACTCTCTTCTGGGAGCGTCTCTTAAAGACAAGTGTAACGTTTTCAAAGCCATTAGAAACAAAAGCGTAATAAATAATTCTAAATAAATTATATATTGACTTATTGGTAAGTGCGAAGTCTAAAAGTAAACGTCTCAAACTAAAATACCTTGTCCGTTTAAATTTAAAAATATAAATCTTAAAATTAACGAATGAAATCTGTACATCTCAAAATAATCTCTAAATTTAGTAATTAAACCGTTATAGCTATACATATATAAAAGAGATGATGTAGAGACTAGGACCACGATATGTATTTAGATAGATAGATAGATAGATAGATAGATAGATAGATAGATTGATTGATAAACAGATCGATCGATTGATACATAGATAGACAGATGATAGATACATCGATATATTGATAGATCGATTGATTGATAGATCAATAAATCGATAGACAGACAGACAGATTTATAGATACATATATTGATTGATTGATTGGTTTATACATAGATACACTGAAAAATAGATAGATAGATACACTGAAAAATAGATAGATAGATAGATAGATAGATAGATAGATAGATAGATAGATAGATAGATAGATAGATAGATAGATAGATAGATACAAAACAGAGCTTGTCGCTTAGAATTAGTGAGAACCACACGAGATTGAGACTTCTAAATGACTCTCAGATGACGTTTTGATTCTCACCAAGACTCACCAGAGACAACTCTCCCGAGGTCAGTCATGTTTGATAAACAGATTTTCCTAGCTGATGTTTAAAATACAGCCATTAAAGACACATCCATCCTGTCTTGTCACTTTGAGTCCATCATCCAATGTCCGAGAGCGGACATTGACCAGGAGATAAAGCCCAGGCAGCATATGGACGACTACTTCCGAAATAGGTCACTACAATTAACATACTCACTGTGTTTAGAGGGTGTGTCCTACTTTCAGAGCAAAACCGATGCTGCCCAAGGTTATTCACCTCATAATTCGACTCTGTACCAAGAAAAAATACTTTTTTAAAAGTACTATTGCTTAAAAAATAGTAAAAAAACAACAAACTGCTTAATAACTGAAATAAAGGAAGATGACCTGTTTAAAATGTAAGTAGATTGGTTTGAAACGAAAAAGTATGATCTAATTATAATCTCTAAATATGGTAAATTAAACACTATATTAATAGTGCAATTTAGTCTGCTATAGATATTTATTTTAATTAAGAGTACTGCATAAAGGGAGAGAAACATAGTCCTTGAAATTTGAATCAAATTAAATCTATGAGCTTACAAACAAAAACAAAACAAACAAAAAAAGACAAGCATAATATTTGTGAAAAATGTATAAATAAAACATATATTGAGTTAAGGAGGAATTCCCTTAAAATAATTAGTTACTACTAATTCATGAACTAAATGGCTGTTCCTGTTTTTCAATGATACCCCCACATAATTCACGGCAATAGAAATTATGCAAAATTAACAGCTTCAGCCAGAAATGGGGAAAAAAAAAACATGCACAACATTCTGCCCTAAACAGAGCGAGTGAATTGATCTAAGCTTTGTACAACCTGATTATAACTTTTTGAAAATATAAATAACATTGCAAGGTATCTGTCCGACTGTATGATATTGTTGAATTATAGCGAAATTATACAAGATAAAAAAACACAAGACTAATACTTCCTATAGCTTCATTTCAATTAGAGTCACTAAAGTAGGCCTATACTTGACATGTAGCTTGAAACTTACTAACTCAACTACTTACTGTCTCCCTCCCATTGTTTTTATAGTCTCTCTATTATTTTCTTCTCCATTAAACAGAAAAGAACCAGATTTATGTAGTGGAAAAATCCCAGCCTATTTTAACAGCCGTTGCTATTTTTTAATCTTTCGGGAAATTTCTGTTGTTTTTCTTCAGCTCCCGAGAGTGTATTGAACTCCCTGGGAGCGCTTTCCTGCACACAACTCCCCGTACAGAAGTCGTTTCGGAAGGCGATTGACACTCAATCCTGTAATAACCTGTCCAGTGTGCAGCCTACCATTGCGGCCTCACATAGACCACACCAGCCTCAAGAGGACGTACAACACCGCAGTGCAAAACCTTCAGTCGCTGTTTGCGCTTTTTTTCGTATTGACCTCCATGTCATCGAAACTCTCGGTATGCGTAATCCATGCGTAATTCATTTTGTCTGAGAACTTGTCCCGCAAATCTCATGTTTTCTTGTAATCCTGATTAAAAAATCAGATACAAATTTATATAAATTTTTAGATAGACAAAACAAAAAAAGCAAACATAACTGGAAGCATAAATACAAGGCAGTGGCGAATCCAGGAATTTAGGGGACCCGGGGGGGGCTTGACCTCTTTATGGGCCCCTGTGTTTTGACATTCAACATTAAGGCATGATATGATGGTGTAATATTTAATGTAAAAGCAGATTCCGGATATTCAATTGAGGCCCACCCTTTGTGGGGTCCTGGAAGTATTTTAACATTTGGCCCCCCCCCCCAGCTACGCTACTTATTTGTAAGCGCTAGTTGTGAGTGTGTACAAGTCTAGTATTTGTATGTTGGTCGTATTTGCATCTTGCATCTATATTATTTTTATTATTTTTGTTACAATAGTTAAGCTGAGGTGGTCATCTGTAGTCAAACTGAATTTCCATTTGATTGGGCCAATAAAAATGATCTTATCTTGTTTTATACAAGAAAATAATTGAGTTAAATTTCAATGTTAGAAATAGAAAAAAAAAAGTATAAATAGTAATAAATAAAATACATTTTGTATGCATCTAGCCCTCCAATTCGTCTCTCTAACCTCTTTTCCTAGCCAACTTGTTTTGTTGTTATGGATTGGTTTAAGTAATTAGCGTTAGTGGCTCAGTTCCCCCCGCTACTCCAAGACCTGATAAGACTAAGTAAGCTTCATCTCCTGGAGATTAAACACGGCTATGTGGGTCACGTCTGAGGCCAACTTGCCCTGATGGTGAACCCAAATCCGTATTTCAAAAAAAAAAATGACAATGTCAAAGTACAATAGTGATTTGGCATCGTGACGTCATGAAATCAATGACTGAAACAAATATAAAAGAAACACTTTTTTTTTGTTTCAGAATTTTATGACCATCATATTGATTTGTGTCTACATCTAAATACACATAACGTCTGACTACAAAAATGTTCATATTAATAAATTGGAATCTAATATAGCTAGCTTCACGTGTGACCATTCTTAGTACTTATCAAAATGTACCCACAAATAGTAACATGGAACTTCTGTATCGATTGTAAGGTTAAAAAAAGGGCGCCTTTTATTAGTAGTTCCACTTTCAGACCTTGTGGTCTACAGGGCAGATGATGCAAAGGCCATCTGTTTCTGTGTCTTACGGTTAATGAGGGTTTCATGTGGCCAGCACAACACTGGCGGATCCAGGGGGGGGCGGTATGTAGGGGCCGATATGGTGGGGTCGGGAGGGGGCGATGGTATCAATTCCACCCCCCCGTAAGCTTTCGAGTGGGGGGGCGGTCCAATTTCCTAAGGGGGGCTCACGAATTTTAGTTTACAATTCACACAATTGGTATACGAACGTATTACTTGTGTTAATAATATATACCAATTATTTATACCGTATTTCTACCTATTCTTAGATTATTTCGCTCCCCCCATCTTTTAGTATGATGGCCGATATGGTGAGGTCGGGAAGTTTGTAAAAAAACGCTTTGGCCTCGGGGCTTCGCCCCGAGATCTACTGATATATAATTAGCTTTAGATGTCAGGATAATGCATTTCTGCACTGACAAATGCAAAAAACGGTTTTGGCGTCGGGGGTTCGCCCCGAAATCTACTGTTGGCTAGTGAGCTGTAGATGTCAGGAGAATGCGTTTCTGCAGGGAAAAAAAATGCAAGAAAACGATTCTAGCGTCGGGGCTTCGCCCCGAAGCTACTGATGAATAATGAGCAGTATATGTCAGGAGAATGCGTTTTTTTCAGTGACGAATGCAAGAAAACGCTTTTGGCGTCGGGGCGAAGCCCCGAACCCCATTGATACATAATACGTTGTATTTGTCAGGATAATGCGTTTACGCAGTGAAGTTTGCAAAAAAAAAAGCTTTGGCGACGGGGTTTTCCTCCCGAAATCTACTGATAAATAATTAGCTGTAGATGTCAGGATAATGCGTTTCTGCAGTGACGAATGAAAAAAACGCTTTTGGCGTCGGGGCTTCGCCCCGAAATCTACTGATGGATAATGAGCTGTAGATATCAGGAGAATGCGTTTCTGCAGTGAAAAAAATGCAAGAAAACGCTTCTAGAGTCGGGGCTTCGCCTCGAATCACACTGGCGAAGCTTTGAGCCCTCCCTCAGTCCCCCAGCTTGCCTCAAAATGACTGTTTTTTGTTTTCTTTTTTTTTCCTCGAAGGTTAAAAAACACTTCTTTTTGTTCTCGTGTATATACATATATATAAATATGCTTTACGCACGGTTATGCATAGGGTTAGGGTTTACTGGGCGTTAGGGTTAGGGTTTGGAAAAAAATCGCCCCCCCCCCCCCCACTCCAAAGTTCTGGATCCGCTAGTGCAGCACAACGACCAACCGCCTTTTTATTTTTCCAAACTAGTGTCAGGTACCCATTAGAGTTGGGTGGACTTAGAGGCGCCCATAGATCTCGAAATTGAAAATCCCAGTCTTCACCAGGATTCAAAGCTAGGACTCAGTGGTGTAGCTAGGGTGGGGGAGGAGGGGGGAGATTTTGAAAATCGCCACTTGAAGGGGGAGGCCAAATGAGTGTTTTTTACATTAAAAACTATTACGCAAAATTCAGGGGCCCCAAAGAGCCCCCCCCGGGCCCCCAAACGATGGAAAATTCCTAGCTACGACCCTGCTAGGACCACGTGGTTCGGAAACCAAGCGCGTTACCGCTCAGCCACGGCCCTCTTCATCCTTTTGTTATTAGCCACGGAAAAAAAATAAATTCAACTGTCATTTGACTTTCGTCGTAATGGTGACTGTGACTTTCGAGTAACCAAATCCCTCCACTCTTCCAGGTCAGCAGTTGTTCTTAGCAGGATTTAATCAGAGAGGCCGGTCCATTCTATTACGATGTCCAGCCAGCTTCTCTTTGGACGACCCTTTCTTCGTGCTTCCTCCACTGTAATTTAAAGAGTGACTATTGACAGTGACAGATCAGACTGAAGCTCATATCTCAACAAATGTACAAGTCAACGTGCAAACGTTGCTACTGTCACGTGACCAGAAAAAAAACTAACGGTCTTTAATTTGTAGTTTGAGTGCTGGGATAAGTCCCAATAAAAGCACTTTGAGTCTGGGAGAGCATAAGGCGCTTCTGACCGCACTTCCCCGTGGTGGAGGCTCTCCAGGCCTAAGCAGGTTATTATAGCACAGTGCTAGACAGGCCACTGTCCTGTTGGCTCGTACTTTTCAAAGCTAAGGCCATATTTCGATTCAAGGTGCCCCCGCTGAGAGGAAGAAGCGGAACATGCCTCATATTCTGTTTGAATGCCCCCGACTTGCTGATCTCCACCTAGACAGGTCTGGGAAACCAAAAATTCTCGACCTGTATTGTGACGCCTACGCACTTTACGCAAGACAATAGGGTTTCTGTCCAGGGCTTTTGCAAGAGAGGATTTAAGCCCCTCAAGCCCTCACTCAAATGGAGTTGAATGAATGAATGAATGAATTTTCCAACTAATGATCAGATACGTATTACAGTTTTCTGCGATTTTGTGACTCTTAAAATTTTTATTTTCCTCTGGGAAAGAGATCCCAAGTTTTCAGCTTTGTCTAAAATGACGAAAGCAAGTGCTGGAAATAATCTACGTACGGTTATGTGCGACAGACGAGATTTAAAGGGTAAGGAAAAAAAAAAAACAGCCTTGAGAAACTTCCAAATCCCGGATGTTGCGTCAGACTAGTCTTCATCCTTACCATCTTAATCCCTGGGGCAGTGTTAATCATTCAAGGATTGCAAGCTACATTTCCTAAACTAAAATGTCATGACCTTTTTATAAAAATAGTGTTACGAAAGGAGTGGTTTCTATTTATATATCTCAGTTGAATCTATGAAGAAAAAAAAAAGAAAGGCATGGGTTGAATCATTCAATACATATCACTTTGTCTTGAACAAAAAATAATTTAAAAATTGTTAAAAAATAATTTTTGCTTTTTTAGAATATTAGAAAGTACTAGAGTTTTTTCTTTGCAAATCTTTTTTCTGTAGACAACAGAGGGATATAACAAGAGGGAATAAGCTTTACCGTTTATTTCAAGAACATAGAAGGTCGATAAAAGACTATAAAGTAAAGACATTTTTTGTTTGCTATTCAAATCAATAGTAGAAATAAATAGACTTACAAATTTCGTTAGAGATTTTGTGATTTTTCCCGAAAGAAATTTTATTAATCTTCAGTTTTCAGATTTTGAATACGACGCTGTTAAAAGTCTTTAAAAAACTCAAAATGGAGCGAACTGTTTGAGACTGGCTTCCCAACCTAGGCTCCTGGGTACAAATCTCAGGGAAGGCTGAAATTTTGAACATCTGTTTTTTATGGCGCCCCTGAGCTCACCCGACTTTAATAGGTACCTGACTTTGATTGGGGAAAGTTAAGGTAGTTGAGCCATCCAGATCATACACTGCTCGTTAACCGTGGCCAAGAACCTTAACTTTTACCGAACTAATTTCAGATACACATTAAAGCTGGTTTGACTCAGACCCGTTTAGATCCCGAAATGAATAATCCCATTCGTCTCCAGGAATCGAACCCCGTACACCTCAGTTTCGAAGCCAAGCATTTTACCATTCAGTCACCATGCATTCCTTATATCACCCTATCCCACCAAAATCTAGGGTCTTTGCATTTTTTTCTAACTTATTTATCCAAATCTTAGGACTTTACTTCATTGCAACTTTTTGAAAACTTATGAACCCAATTCTTAGGACTTTTCATCTTTTCACCTTTTTTTTTCTGAAATTTCATAACTCCCTATTGTATTGGTTTATTACACCTAACTTTCCAAGCGCCCTAAAAGGTAAAGTTTTGACACCTAGCGCCCCAATACTATGTTCTTGACACCATTCCTTCCCCACGGTACTTTTTTGTTTGTCGTTGACATATGCATTCAGGAAGATAAAACAAAAAAGCCACTTCATAACTCTGGGAATACTTCCTGTTGCTCGCGTGCCGCTAAACGGGCGCCTCCATTTGAAAGATTGACTCCCTCGGGCTGCGTTGAAAATGTATTAATGACCCTCTTGTTCTCTGCTGGCCCAATCTATCTTCCGCAGTGGCCCCCCTGTGAACGGCCAGAACATTTCACCACGGAGGAGGAAAAGAAAGGGAGACTACTCTAACGTTTCAATTTTGAAAATGATGAAATAGTTTAAATAAGTGAAAAGGAAAGTCTGGAGAGTATCGGAGGTGGGACTCCATGTTGGTGAGGGAAATGATTGGACGTTGGACAAACAGAGAGGAGCTCCGGTCAAATTCCGGCCAAATGTAGTCATCTTCTTAGCTTAGCTTCTTCAAAAAAAAAATCAGATTCATTTAATAATTAGCTCCTTCAAATCAGATTCATGTAATAATTAGCTTCTTCAAAAAAAAAACCAATGGTCTTCACTTATAACTAGCTCCCTCGGAAAACAGCCGAATTCTTCTAACCTCCTTCAAAAAAAACTGTCGAATTCACTAAATAATTAGATCCTATGAAAAACAGTCGAATTCATTTATAATAAGCTCCTTCAAAAAACTGTCGAATTCACTAAACATAAGCTCCTTAATAAAAAATATTTTTAAAAGTTGAATTCACTTAATAAGCAGCTAATTTAAAAGCCGTCGATTCTATTAATGCTTATCTCCTTAAAAATGTAGAATTCAATTACTTAGTATATACATCACGTAAAATAACGTCATTATGTTTCGAACGTTAAGTTTTTTTAGGGAGATCTGTCTTTTGCTTTCTGGTCAAAACCTCATACAGAAAGGCAGGCGATGATAATGGAACGGACTTTGGACACTCCAGAGCGCGTACCACACGATCAGCCAGTCTTGTATTGATCGCAGTAAAAGGAAATATTTAAACTTGGCCACCTAACATGTGGGGGGGGGGCTTGAGTTCCAATCCAAACTCGTTCTGAGTGTTGTTTTTTTCCTGCGCGCCTAAAGGCAGCATGAAAACTTTCTCTCAGACCACCTTCCCTCATATGTCCTCAAGACTTGCTCATAGCGCACTGACTAGCACTGAGCATACCATAGCATGAAAGATGAAAGATTCGCTTTACAAAAGCTTATTATATCTATTGTTCGAACCCCCGATCGATTTGGTATTTGATATTTCCTGTTTAAAAGTTATAAAAGTTTTGACTAAATATTACCCCCTGGTCCTGCTCAAGTAAGCATGCGCAACGGATTAAAAGTACACCCGCGTGTTCCCCCCCCCCTCTCTCTCTCTTCCCATCATTCCTAGCGTTTACCGTCTGCTGCACTTAACGTATGAAGTGACATCTGGTGACTAGCGGGAAGATAACTCTGGGATAAATCACAGACGTACATGGACAAGACGTAACAAAAGTGGAGTCGGGACGTTTCTTTATGTCTGGCCAATACATGCGGATCATGTCATGGGGGGAGGGCCACTAGACATTCTAATTAAAAGATAAGATCTTTCTTTCTTTTGATGTCTTCTTAAATTGTATTAACACTCATCCCGATAGCGCACTCAGTAAAGATTTTTTTTAAATTTTGGCACAAATGCACGAGCGTTTTTTTTTTGTTCTTTTTTGTTTAGAAATCTTCTGTAATATTTTTTTTTATCTAATTCTATAAGAATTTCGGCATCTTCATTTTAAAAACATTTGCGTTGTAGACCCGTACTTTAGAATTTAGGGGTCTAGTTGTAGTCTGGCCATGTAGACCAAATTATTATGAAATAGGGCTTCACTATTAGGGTACCGCCACTGTTGCTAGGGAGAGGGGGGTAGTGATGTCAGCCAATAGGATTCTTGCATTCCGAGCTGCAAACAGATTTTTTTTAAGTCAGATAAATAATGCTTATCATAGGTGTGAGTACATTCGTTGCGCTCATTGAGCCTCGACGCCATATGCGGTCACAGATTTTGCATATCCCTAAATCCGAAAAACTTTTTGGAAGGAAATTTCCTGTGTAGTTGTTATAATCGGTGTCCACATTTGTTCTTATAAAGGTGGACGATCTTCGCTCTTTTTAGGTCCATTGCACTTTAACTTCTTGCCAACTTTAGCAGAGCAGTTCGTCTAGAGGTCAGAGTGTTACAAGATCAGCTATCGTCATCGAAAAGTTGATAGCAGTCAGATTCATAAAGCGCAGGTTGTAAATGTGTAAGTTTTTCGTTTGTGAATGTTGTTCGAATTTTTCATAAATATTGTTGTATTACAGTAATTACGCTGAGGTTGTCAAATGTAGTCAAACTGAATTTCCATTTGATTTGATCAAAAAAATTATCTTATCTTATATTATCTTATAAGTTTAGTTTTTGACTGCTTCAGAACATTTGGGGAGGGAGGATTCTTTCTCAGCCAGGTGTGAAAGTCATCTTTCATGGACAACTCGTGACACGCTCTAGAAAAACTGGTCGACCCCACCTCCAATATGTGGATGTAATCAAACGGAACCTCCAAGCATTGGACTATATCAACTACTGTAAATACATAGCCCTATACTGCAATATGTGGAAAGAGATAATAACAAAGAAAGCTTTGAAGGGCGAAAAAAGCGTTGACCTCATCTCTGGAAAAAAAAAAGAGTGCCAAACGAAAATGTCTGTTTTTTTTTTCTACTAAATCAAAAGCCACCTTTGTTTGTGATACATATGGACGAAAACAGTGGCGTAGCCAGGGTGGGGGGAAGATGGGGGAGATTTAAAAATCACCCTGGGCCCCCACTTGAGGGGGGCCCAAATGAGTGTTTTTTTTTACATTAAATATTAAATATAACGCATAATGCAGGGGCTGTTTGGTAAGCGCTTCATACTGTTGCCGTTTTGGATTTGTGTTTGACCACTTTCCCATCGCAATCAGCTATCGTCCTGCGAGAGGTCTGAGCAAGAACGCAAGAATTGTCCATTGTGAAGGAATGACTGAGATACTTTTAATGGAGCTCAAACTGTTTCTATTTCAATTGTGTATCTTTTTTTCCCTACTAATTTGTAATCTCAACAGATCTTTGTGGAGTTATCGCCCTATGCGTCGAACGGCGCTGGAGTTTGTAAGTCTAAGTTTGCACTCTCAAATCTCTATTCAATGTTCATACAAGAATCAAACCTCGTTTCTGAAAACTGTCCCAAATTTAATATCAACATACAAGAAACAAAAAAAAATTCGCATCAGACAACCAAGCACGCGGGAAGCACGCGGCAAGAGTTGAAGAAGCTCGTGAGTGTCTGAGAGCAAACAAGTTGGAGTGGAGGCTATTGATGTTGTTAGCTGACCCTTTGTAGAACCAGGGCAGAGGTCAGAGGTGACTGATGATAGATCAAATCAAGGATCCATAATGTCGTCCCTACCTCTCCCGCCCTCACTGCGAAAAGACTAGGTATGTTTCTAAAGCTAGATGATCAAATATAGGGAGAAATCAATAGTTATTTGAACATGGGTATGACAATCTGAGTACGTAAAACTGGAAACACGATACTCTTAATATATAGGTATACCGGTGGTTTGAACGGCTTCCGACCTAACATAGAAACGAGTAGTTTTGTTCATGCCTATTTTTTAGTTCAGTTTTTATAAAATATTACATTGCCAAAGACATAGAAAATGTTCTGGACCTGTCAAATAGCATGGTGAACATTATTCCAGGTAATTTGGATTAGCCATTGGTTTCAGACTCTTTCGTTTAGCGAATTTATTGTCAGTGTCACAATCCTCTCTCTCTAGTGGTATATGTCACAATCTCTTCTTGTGGTGTTGTTAGATGTCACTAGCTGATGGAGAGAAGTCTTGTGCCGCCGGGGATTGTAAAGATTTAAATATTAATTATTGACGATGACGATCTAGGATTCAACTGAATAAATGCCTTGATAAATTAAATACAGGAACCTTTATTTAAACTCAACATAAGTACAGCTATGTACAAATATATCAATGAAAAAAGTAGATGAACAAAAGCATATTTCTTATGTAGAATTATATTAGATTTTACAATGCGACTGTACTCCAGAAGATCCAGACTTCGACTGCTCAAAGCTAGGTCTGCCGGCAAGCCTCGTTTTCAGCTAAAACAACTCAACCAATCAAATTTCAATACAGACGTCTCCTGATCATGTGACCAACATTCCTGGAACTAAAAATAACTGTTGGGTTTTTTAGCTGACCTTGACTTGTGCAGAAAACAACAGATGTCTACTACGTGACAGTCAGCATACATTCTTAAGAATCAACTCAAAAGTTGCGATCGCCCATAGTTGCGCACAAGAGAGATTTGCTTAGTAGATTATGGATGACGTCTCCCAGAGATGCTTCAACTTCTTCATCCTCTTACGTTCCGAAATAAAAAAAAAAGGATAACGTGACAAATTTAACCTTTGTATTCCATGATGGGACAGAATGAACATTGATAGTTATAATATGTTATTAACTTTATAAACAACATTTTTGTGGTTTTGTTTTATTGAATAAAAGTTTATTAAAAATATAGATATAATAATTCATTAAATAGTTATTATATCTGTGTATATGAATGACAAGCAGCTACTGCTCTTAATTCTTAATTCCATTGTTTATAAAGAATACGTTTTGTCCTATTGCTGCCAATATTACAGATTTTCATATAAGGAGGAAAAACTAAAAAAAAATCTAGCCTTTTTTTCTCTTTTGGCGTATCAGGTGTACAGAATATTGAAAGTGTTGATATGCTATGTTATTTTAAAGTAGACTATTTGATAAATTTAAAAAAAAAATCTAGCACGGCAGAATGAAGTTTTTTAGGTTTTCTGTTGCTAACTCAATTTTGTACTCCTTTAGTTGGCAACATTGAAGTATAATTAAGTGACATAGTAAGTTCAACGGACTGCATCCAGAAATCAAAATAAAAGTTTGGATATAAATTCTTGTTTCTGAAATGCCCGCTCTCTGAACATACTTGCAGCTACTGCTAACTTTATCAGCAGTTACGGCTGTTGATACTGAGTCGTTAGTTTTGCAGCTCCAATCAGCTAGTACAATTTAACGTACATTAAGTCAGTCAGTATTTAATGAAGAATAAAACTACACGCATTTAATGTTTCATGTTTTTTGTGTATTCATCTGCTTTTACACCAAGATTTATTTAATTAGCTTATCTACAATAAACTTTTTTTTCTGTCGCTAATTATTGTTTCCACATAATAGTGAATTTGAAATTCTTATTTTTTCAAATGTACTATTGTTTTTGGCTAGTCCAAAACAAAAAAAGTGACAACCCGGAACAGTTTTTGCTTTCATTAGCCTAATTCTAAGTACACTTTGTTGTACATAAAACTGTTAGAATAGAATTTCAAGCTTATCGTCTGGTAAACACCCCAACAAAAACATATAACACTTGGAATTTTTGAATTTCTATAGAAACTAAAGACAGTTTTTTTTCGAAAGAATCCCAATAGCAAGGACTTCGTTCGTGTACGTCCATGTTTCTACAACAGAAGGCAATAGACAACCAAATGATCGTGAAGTTTGAACAAGTTCTGAACGATGTTAACCTTAATTGTTGTGACAACATTGAACTTACGGTTTCGTCTTTTGTGTTTTGGCAATGTAATCTTTTACTGAATAAAAAAACAAAACAACAAATACCTTCCTTTGAAAATACTTTGTTAACTCTCTGATATCAGACCCTTGTTGTCTTGACATATTAAATGTCTCCCCAAATCTCAGGGTTGCTAAGAGCACAATGGTCGAAAAAGATTATTTAGAATGCTAAATTTATTATTATAAACTCGTAATTTTTTAAAATAACTTTTTGTTTTGTTTAAACAAAAATTGTAGACAAATTTCCTTACGGACAATAAAGATTATTATTATTATTAGGATAAAAAACGAGTATTCTTTCTCTGGCGCAGCCAGGGTCGAGTTTCGCTAAAGGGAAACAAAATTCATCGTAGTCCCTTTATCAGTTTCCACTGAGGAATTTTCTGGTGATGTGGCACGCGGCAGATTCCAGCTCCAACCTCATCGTGGTTGTCGCGTGAACACCCCGCTCCTTAGAGGGGTGGCCAATAGGAGCTGGTTGCTTGCCACTGATGAATGAGCAGTCGGCAAGTGTAAAAGTCAATCAAAGGGGTTATGTCCAGCCCCCCCCCCTGTGGGGCCCCGGGGCAACGGTGAGTAAGAGACCTAACGGGATCTCCGAAAAGCGGATAGCGCTGGACACCAACTCGAGGGTTGGTCGGGTTCTCCTGGGACTCGGCCGATTCGCGGGTCTCTCTAATGGGCAAAATTGGGTCGACTGGCGCGGCCTTCGCGGGCTGCGTCGGGAGGCACTTTTGCGCCCATGAGCTAGGCTTTATCTAGCCCGTCCCCCGACGTTGTAGTAGAGGATCGCGTCGAACCCAGTGACAGATCTAATACTGGGGATATCGAGAAACCTTCGTCACACCACTCCCCATTGTGGGAAACTCTCAGGTGATGTGGCAGGACTGCAGCAGTACCGCCCTCTGACAGGCAACGAGAATGTTCCTAGGAATGCCAAGGGCCTTGAAGGTATCTGTGAGGTCAGTTGTTATTATCCCCTCGTTTGATATAACAATAGGGTATATTGTTGTTTTAGCAAGCTTCCATAGACGCTTAATCTCCAAGCCTAGGTTCCCATATTTTCGTTGTTTTTCTAACTCAGTTTTTCTTAAGCTGTGAGATAGTGGTACGGCAATGTCAATAATGGTAGCTGGTTTTTCCTTTTTCTCGACGAGCAGCAGATCAGTGCGCTTAAAATCTACTGTTTTGTCGGTCAAAATAGGTCTATCCCAGTACAGCAGATAATCAGTAGACTCGAGAACCTCTTGTGGCGAGTATTTGTAATAAGGAGGAGTATCCTTCCCGATCAAATTGTGTGTCAAAGCCAAGTGCTGGTGTATTAGCTTTGCAACTTGGTTATGGCGACCTAGGTAGGCAGATTCCGATAGGGCTGAACATCCTGCCATTATGTGTTCAATTGACTCACCAACATTTCCACATTTTCGGCATTTGTCAACAATATTGAGTTTTAGGATATGCTTTTCGTAATTTTTTGTCCTAATTACTCTGTCCTGTATTGCTGTAACAAAGCCTTCAGTTTCATGGTAGAGATGACCTGCTTTGAGCCTTGCTAAGGAAGCAGTCTTGTCGATGTTGTCCCCATGTAATAAAGCTGGGAATTTTCCATGGAGTGTTTTTTCTACCCATTGACGAATCTCATGCCCTGCGTCGTCCAGACCAACATTAACATCAACATTGTGTAGGTTCAGAGGGGTCGCATCGGAGTCGTATTTGCGTAAGAAGGAAACTAGTTCGTTTCTGGAGGCGTGCAGTTTTGAGCGTATTTTTTGATACTTGCGTCTTACACAGTTTGAAGATGTTCTGCAATCCACGGCCTCCATCCTTCCTGGGCAGGTACAACCTTATAGTGGAGGACTTGGGGTGTAAACATCGAAATTTGGTTAATAATTTCCTCGTGAGCCTGTCAATGTCAAGTAGGTCGGTGTCAGTCCATTTGATAAAAGTGAAAGTGTATAGGAGCACTGGGACGCCTACCTATTTATTGCAGTGATGAGGTTACCACCAGACAGTTTTGTGTTGAGAATTTTATTAACTCTTTGCTTGTATTTACCAAGAAAGTCCTCTTTTAATTTTTTATGGTTTATCTTGGCATTCTGATTTATCCCAAGATATTTATAAAGGGAGGCAGAGTCAAGTTCCTCGATCCCTTCACATGCAATGTTAGTGTTGGCTGCCTTGTCCTTTTTTACGCTTATTATACCGCACTTATCCAAGCCAAAAGACATGCAGATATCGTAAAAAACACATACAAGAGTGATAGATAATTTGTCCATCGTGATTGGATGATGACAACTTTCCTCATCCAGGGGGGCTGAGGGCTTTACACTAAGATTTTGCGCCTCCCTCAGGTGGCTGTTAGCCCGGAATGTTTGGCCGCACACTGGGCAGGTTATTCCAACTTCAGCGAGCGTCATTGGTCTTGATTTTTCTTCTTTGACCCTTTTCTTCTGCCAGCGATGTTCTCTTGTCGTCTGCAATTTGTGCGCCAGTTTTCACAGCGCGATGCCATGATGTTCTATCGTGTGCTTCCGTCTTCCAGGTAGCTGGGTCGATGCTGAAGGCTTTGAGATAGGCTTGGAGGGTGTCCCTGAAGGTTTGGAGGGTGTCCCTGAAGGCTTGGAGGGTGTCCCTGAAGGCTTGGAGGGTGTCCCTGAAGGCTTGGAGGGTGTCCCTGAAAGCTTGGAGGGTGTCCCTGAAGGCTTGGAGGGTGTCCCTGAAGGCTTGGAGGGTGTCCCTGAAGGCTTGGAGGGTGTCCCTGAAGGCTTGGAGGGTGTCTCGGAAAGCTTGGAGGGTGTCCCTGAAAGCTTGGAGGGTGTCTCGGAAAGCTTGGAGGGTGTCCCTGAAGCGTTTGCTTTGCCCATCTCGTCAAACATGTGTATCTTTTCATAATTAAGTCAAATACCCCTTTCAGACCTTGCGATCGATCGGTCTAATGATGTAAAGGTCATCTGTTTCTGTTGCCAACGGTTAACGAGTGTGTCATGTGGCCAGCACATGTGGTCACCTTTAATTTACCCCAACCAAGAACCCTTGGTTCGAAAGCCGTGCGCGTTACCACTCAACCACCGTGCCTCCTCCGTTTTCATTATTCAAAGTCCTATATTCCAGGGTCCTTCTCTTGTCAAATCCAAGATTCGCAATTAAGCCCCACTCAGCTATTTATCCTCTATTATAAAACTGTCTGAATTTGTATAAGCCTCCTAACGTGGCGTACATTAAAAAGTCTAAAAGAAATAGAAGAACAGCTTAGACTTAGTGAACACTAAATGAATACGTTAAAAAGTAGCATCATGCATTTTGCTATTCGCTCTTTACATCTATAGTGAATAACTATAAAAAGTTAGCTTTTTTGGCTTTTGTTTTTTTTTGGGTTGTGTATATCCTGCCTGCCATTGAAAGAGGTTCTAAACAGGGCAAAGGATAGAGAGGAATGGAAAAAGACGGTCTACAGCTCTTGCTTGGTGCCCCAACGGTCCAACAGACTAAGGCAGTGGTCTTCAACCTTTTTTGGCCTACCGCCCCCTTTTCGTATTTTTTCTTTTAAAAAAATCTGCCAGCGCCCCCCTCTAAGAAAAACACTTATAAAGAAGCGCGAGAAGGCTAATTTGAACAAAATGTCATTTATTTATTAATTTGTATGCTGCCAATAACGCTTATCCCGCATGGGACACGACCGCATGAAACGACGATTTTCTTTGGCGAGCTCAGAATAAGACGGAGTTACAGAGGTGCTCCCGTAAGCGATATTAAGATCCACTTAGGCGCCGTTTCGCCCTCACTGGCATAGAGTAAAGAACCTGGCATCATTCTATGGTAACAGATGACCTCTGAGAGAGACAGTTGGAAAGCTCTCACAAAAACTGAGGGAAAAACATTGGAGACTCAAAAAAAAAAGCCAAGATTGAAAACATGCGCAAAAGACGGAAAGGAAAGTTAAGTAGACCACAGCAGACAACGGCTTTGTCTGCATGAAAATCGGGAAAATATAAGAACCCTGTGGCTCCTGCAATCTGACTATATTAGAAATTTCAAGCTTAGTCAAAGCAAGGCGAAGGTCTCCTCTAGTGGCTACATATCAGTCTATTTCTTTGCTTATTCATTAAGTTTGTTATGCACTAAATCTAGAATAACCATGTATATTGATGGAAAAGCCAAAACATAATTCCATTTTCGACCACACATTTGGAATATTACTGAAACATTCAAATGCAGCCACATCTCTGTTGTGCCTCCAGGCGCGTGGCTAGTAATTGTACATCGTTTAGGGGCCAGGGGAGGCTTGAACTCTTTGGGGGCACCTCCGTTTTGTGTAATATGTCATTAATTAAAAAAGAATCTTTTTGGCACTCCTCAAGTGGTATCCCGGGGGATTCTCACATTCTCCCCCTCCACCCCAACCCTAACTACGCCACTGTATGCCTCCTATGTTAACATTCTTTTTACTGAAGACATAATTTTGTAAAAAAAAATAATATTTATTTAGTTCTTGGAGCTACATCATCATCAAACTCCATTTGAGTGTGGACTTCAGAGGCTCAAATCCTGTCATGCAAAAGCCCTGGACAGAAACAATGTTGCGTAGTGCATACATGTCACCATATACGTCGTGAATTTTTGGTTTTCCAGACCTGTCGAGATGAAGATCAGCATGTCTGGTGCAATCAAACAGAATATGAGGCACGGTTTCCTCTTCATCCCAGCAGATGGGGCACCGAGAATCGAAATTTTTTGGCCATAGCCGTGAGAAATATGAGCCAACAGGACACTGGCTAGTCCTGCACTGTGCTATAATAGCTTACTTAAGCTTGGGCAGCCTCCACTACAGGGAAGTGCGGTCAGGGCGCCTCATGCGCTCCCAGACTCCTCGGGCTTTTTGGGACTTGTCCCAGCACTTAAACCACTTTTCCATTTCTGTTTTTTTGAATTATAGTCAGAGTATGATGAAAACTTACAGGCTGTTCAGTCGGTGGAATTTGCCCTTCTCTGGTGGGCCAATGAGACGGTAACTTCTGTATTATTACAGGGGTGTCATAGTGTTGCTTTATTTTGTGTGAAGCCATGATGACAGTGTCCATATTTGGGGGCCATGGTCCAGGGCTCTGCAAAGCCTGTAGTACGGCCTACAGATTTTGAGTCAATGACCACAACAATCTGTTTTGCCCTCAAATGTCCCTCGCCGAGTTGAGAGTCAATGACTTTTAATGATTCACAGACTGCCATGGTCTCCGCATCAAAACTGCATACACTACCACATGGTCCAAATATTTTTACTAAGTAAGAGCTAAAAAAAGTTGATATAGGCTTTTTTGATATTGCTATATGTTCGTGAAGCTTATTTGGTTTCATAACCTCATCTGAAAATGCCGTCATTCAAAGTAGAACATTGAAATACTTTTTATCTAGTGCAAATTCATTAGAGCTCTTACCAATGTTCCTTTACAAACCAGCGAGTTTTCGTTAATGGTTTTGTTTTTATTATTCTATTTGAATGTTAGCTTTAACGTGTTTTTAAATTAACATTGACCCATCAACATATGGATAAAAGAAAATACAATCTGAAAGGCGAATTACCTAGCTTGTCTATCAAATCATGAACATTTATGCGTTCAAGATCTAAAGACACTCATAACCTTCTATTAGTAAAAAATAGAAATAATTTAAAAATAGAAAATGGGATTCCCAAACTTAATTTCTAACGTTCTCTCACTTCTTAAATTAGAAGTAAACTTACTATAATTAGTCTATATTCAGTTAGCCAGCTTTAATTTTTAAGATTTATTTATTTGTTTTGTTTCTGTACACCTTTAGTTTCTTATTTCGCCCCTATACGCCCAGCGCCCCCTTACCGCCCCCTTTTGTGCCCAGCGCCCCCGTACCGCCCCTTTGGCTCCCAGCGCCCCCCAAAATCTTGAAAACGCCCCCAAGGGGGCGATATCGCCCCCGTTGAAGAACACTGGACTAAGGGATAGGTAACAGGTAAATCCAGTGTACGTAATATAGGAAGCTTTGGTAAACTATGTATTTTAATAATAATAATAATAATAATAATTTTATTTATAAAGCGCTGTTAACAAACAAAATGTAGGCTCAAGGCGCTGTAAAAACATTACAAACATAAACATATGGCGTGACAAACTAATCTAAAAAAGTTATAAACAAATAAGTCTTAATGTTCTTCTTAAATTGGTGAAGCATGTTGTCTGTCTGTGATTAATTGGGAGTGAGTTCCAAACCTTTGGTCCTTGAACTGAAAAAGCCCGCAGACCGTAGCTTTTGAGGGAGAAACGTGGCACCACTAAAAGCGTTGAGTCCATTGAGCGTAGGGCTCTTTTAAAAGGTATCTGATTACTAGTGCGAAACGTTCAGCCCGATAGAATATACAAACTTCTAAGTTCGTCAGTTTTTTGTAGCATGGAATAAACTCAATATGGAGATATTCTCTTTTACATTAGCGCTACTGAACATATTTAAAACAAAAGGTTTTGTAGCCAATAAAGCCAAGCTGATACTAAACATCAACAGCCTCTCTAATGAAATTTAGTTGGTAACGTTGATTCTTCAATAAATGCCCATATCATATTAAGTGTTTTTTGTTTTTTTTTTCTGAAAATCTCTGCCAATTTAAGCCATTTTCTTTTCTTACGTTTTCTTAAGTTCCCTTACATCGCCTCCACATTTCCTTAAATCGCTTTATCGTGTATTTTTGCATGTTATTGATGCTATAAAATATAGACTGGATATAAAACATAAACAAAAGCAGATGACTGCTATTAACATTATTTGTGAAAAAGTCAAATATACTAGTACAGAATGAAGTAGATATTAATAACATTTCCTAATTCACTGTATCCTGATTCCCTAGTATATCGATCTTATAATAGCTGAGATTCCCCCTCTGTTCTTTACCCTACACATATGTCCTGGTATGCGGGCACTAGGCTGACCGCTATCATCCAATCATCTTGTCTGTAAAGGAAACAGGAAGTTAGGTTCATCTTTTGTCGGAGAGTAATTTCGCGTGATCTGAGTCGCGTGTTGTCCCCCTTTGTATTCGCATTATTTATTTTCAACTAAAAGTTTGTTTACTGTGATTTAAGGAAGCGGAATTCGGTCGCGAGGACAGGTCAGCCTTCACAGGTTGCTCACTGTATAGGGCCCCATTCTATAGCCCCGAGTTTGTTGAGTTTTTATTCAATTTTTACCGGAAAATGGGGAAACTGATATGCGATCTTCAAAATGAATCTGCAATCCAGGGGCGTAGCTAAAAATTTTCCATTGTTTGGGGGCCGAGGGGGGCTTGAACTCTTTGGGGGCCACTGCATTAAGCGTAATATTTAAAATTTAATGTAGAAAAAAAAACTAATTTTGGGGCACCCCCAAGTGGGGGCCCGGGGGATTTTTAAATTCTCCCACTCCTTCCCCCCACCCTAGCTACGCCACTGTAGAATTTAGTTGGCGTGTTTAATGTTATTCTTCTTGAGGTCTCCAAATAAAAGAGGACGCTAGTGTTTTAGGATCGTTTGAATGGTTAGTCTCTAACTGAGGGATATCAAAGGATTCAATCCAGGACGTTTTGGATCACGCCCATTGCGTATTGTTGGTCCAGGTCTCAGCGATCTCCTAATACTATCTCTGGCAAATTGTATAAAGCTGTTATATCAGCTCTGTCTGTCTGGTACAATGTTGCTACACGTTATTTCTCCAACTTTCAGTCTTGGATGAGGACTGCATTTTTTAAGAATTATTTCTTTTACCTGACAACTCAAGAATACATAATAATAATACTTGAAAAACAGGTATCCTGTATGGGAACCTAGGCTTGGAGATTAAGCGTTTATGGAAGTTATCTAAAATAACAATATACCCCATTGTCATATCAACCGAGGGGATAATGACAACTGACCTCACAGATACCTTCAAGGCTCTGGGCATTCCTAGGAACATTCTCGTTGCCTGTCAGAGGGCGGTACTGCAGCAGACCTGCCACATCACCAGAAAATTCCTCAGTGGAAACTGAAAAAGGGAATTTGATGAATTTTGTCTCCCTTTAACGAAACTTGACTCTGGCTCCGCCAGAAAAAGAATACTTGTTCTTTTCTAACATAATAATAATAATAATAATAAACTAGTTAACTAATTATTGGTGATAATGTTGTATAGTATATCGAACAAGGGAAAGAACTTCTACTTGAATGAAGTGGTAGTATAAGCTGAATTAGTCCCATGTATAGGTCAGCGCCTCGTTTTGAACCAAACAATATATAGAGCTATACAATCTTCTCTAATCATAAGAAACTCACTTGCAGAGTAATGGACCTCCTTCACCAATCGTAAACAAACAACATTTAGTCACGTGATCATATTGACAGTGGCGTAGCATCCATGGCGCGAAGGGGTTCAATGAACCCGGGCCCACGACCATTAGGGGCCCACAGCCTGTGGAGTAGCAACAATAGCGCAAAGGGGTTCATTGCACTTGAGCCCATGACTCGACTAATTGGGGCCCACGAGAGAACTTACTTACGGATGACACTAATTCACGAATTAAAACTTCGAAACAGCTTTTAATTATTTAATTTTCTCAAAGCTCAATCAATTTCTTTTTTTTTTATTTATAATGTGTAACAAAGATATTTCTTTACCCTCCTCACTTTTTAAAAATTAGACTCTTAACTGTGTCAGTAAAAAAACTATCTCAACAGTTGCCAATGACGTATATTTTCTAAAATAGTTAAAACACTCAGGAGAACAGCGTCCTCGGAAGTCTTCATCACATTGTTTTATTGTCTTTGCATTGTGTACAAAAATGTTTCAAGTGATCATTAGAAAAGATTTTTTTTTTTAAAAAGGAGATGCAATCTAAAGAGAAAAAAATAGCAAGCAACACACAATAGTAAGTGATATATGTATCTTTCAAGTTGAATATGCTCTGTTACAATGAATGGCAAAACAAAATTGGGGAACAGGTTTTAAAAAGATATAGAAGATATAGAGATGTCCATGTTCACATGGAATAGTGTCTATCTCTGACCAATGCTTAGTGTTTGTTCATAGTTCTTAGAAAAGTAAACATCATTAAGCCTATATTTTTACAAAAACATGATCATGGAATAGTGTCTTTTGGAGATGAATGTCTGTGCATTAGCCATGGTCGGATCGATGTCACCCACACAGCAGTCCTCCCCCCCCCACACACACAGCTGATCTATCCAAATTTATATACATATATGTATATGGAACTCTGACCAATGCTAAGTATTTGGATTATTGTTCTTAAAGAAACTTAACACCTTTATATTTATACAAGAATATAAGACTAGTCTTTATTTAAAATTGCTATGAATATTGAAATTTTACTTGAAAACAAAGCCCCGCAGATTCAAAACGAGATAATAGACCTGTTGGGCAATGCATTTCTACGGAGGTCTAATCCGCACCATTTTGTTCTTTTATTGTTGAAAGCACTCAAGACATATTAAAATTGTATCAAATCAGCATGTTTTAAAAAAAATGTTTTGTGATCTCAATGACGGAATACCCCAAAAAATAAAAATTAAAGAATTATTTCTAGGTTTTCATTTTTGTGAGAACCAGACGTCAGCAGATTTGGTGGAACAAATGCTCCAACTTATGAATAATCCCAATTTATCTTAAAAAAAAAACCGCGAGGCTAAAGCAATGATGGTGCTTCCAATAGAAGTGTATTGTAGGACCTACAATGGTCTTCGGGTATTGCTTCATCAAAAGAAGCCGCTCACGCATTATGTTCACTATGTTAACTACGACTTAAACGTGGTCTTAATTGTCTTAAAAATTCCTTAAGCTGTACGTAAGACATTGCAGATTTCTAGGACTTGGTGTGTTTGCTAACAGCATCTAAAGATGAGCGCGTCTTGAATCCAATAGGAAGAGCAAAGTATATAATACACTCAAATACTTTTGCCTTCAATGTGGTCATCAAGGGATAATGCTCTAATAACAATAAAGATGTTTTGATGTACCAAAGCAGTTTGTGTTTCTCGAAGAAAAAAAATGCATGGAAACTTGCGCAATTAGAGGAAAATTAGAATTATTCAATAACATTGTTTTGTTTATTGTCCAACACAAAATTGTAAGCGCAGTCAGGGTTGCGTTCTGAATGTGTAAAAATGAGAAGCAAGATCTACATAAAGTAGAAAGTATTGGCATGACTTTTGGTTACCACACCCATACATTCAGATTACTCAATAGTTCTGTCACACACAAGCATTCGTCTTACTTGGGATAGGGGGGGCCTACCAAGATATTCTTGAACCCGGGCCCAAGGATACCTTGCTACGCCACTGCATATTGATCAAACGAAGAGAAAAAAAACTGTCACGTGACAGCCATCGCGTATTAAAAATTAGATCGTAAATTCTATAGAAGAGTTAGAGCACCACGTGGCTAAGTGTTGTTTGTTTACGATTGGTGAATGAGGTCCATTAGCACATCAGCCCTAGGAGGCGTAAGCCCAGTGTTCGAATTCAGGTAGTCCTCCCCCTCCCCTTTGTTTTGTAAATGCTTTTAAAAGCCATTTACGATAGAATGCATCTAAAAATATACTATATTCTGCCCCCAAACCTCTTTTATTAACTGGTCCAGTTCAGTGATACGAACACAGGATATTGAGAAAGATAAATGCATAAAGTAGCACTGAATAATGAAAATATTATTACGCGTACAGATTCAAACTAATTTTGAAACCATTACACTTCGTATAAACTTTTGTTTTTGGCAAAGCATTTTTAATTGCCGCTTGGAAAATCGGAGTTTCTCAAAACCTTCAGCTCCAAAGGCACTTGGAGCTGTGCACTGGTGTACAACAAGCAAGTCACGTGATATGTCTAAATTAAGTTTATCATTGCAGTCATAAGAGTCCTATTACGAAGTATTACTGTTGAAGCACAACTGAATGATATATTTCTAAATTCTAATCCATCTCTTTTACAGGGACACACATAAGTAAACTATCCCTTTCAGACCTTGCTATTTATGCGTCAGATAATGTTGAGGTCATCGAGATAGGTATCATGTGGTCAGCACAACCACTTACTGTCTTTACTTTCCCAACTAATAACAGGCAGTCATTAGAGTTGGGCGCCTTAAAAATCTCGAAATTCAAAATCCCAATCGTCACCGAGATTCGAACCCAGGGAGCCAGCTTTGTAAGTCAAGCTCTTAACCTCTCGGCCATCGCGCCCCCCTATACACCAAAGTGCATAAATAATATTTGAATAACATAAATCTAGAACGAGGCGTACATTTATTCCAAACAAAATAATATTAATTCCTTATCTTATCTTATACAATACAGACGTTACTTATCCAGTGGATAAGGGAACCAAAGTGATTTAGTTTTCGTCTAACGAAGTTATTCCATAGTTCATTTCTACAATAATAATAATAATAATGTTGTCGACAAATGCCGAAAATGTGGAAATGTCCTGCCCTATCGGAATCTGCCTACCTAGGTCGCCCTAATCAAGTTGCAAAGCTTATACACCAGCACTTGGCTTTGACGCACAATTTGATCGGGAAGGATACTCCTCCTTATTACAAATACTCACTACAAGAGGTTCTCGAGTCTAATGATCACCTGCATTACTGGGATAGGCCTATCTTGACCGACAAAACGGTAGATTTTAATCGCCCTGATCTGCTGCTTATCGATAAAAAAGAAAAAGCCGCTGTCATGATTGACATTGCCGTACCACTATCTCATAACTTAAGAAAAACTGAGCTGGAAAAACAGCGGAAGTATGGGGACCTAGGCTTGGAGATTAAGCGTTTATGGAAGTTATCTAAAATAACAATATACCCCATTGTCATATCAACTGAGGGGATAATAACAACTGACCTCACAGATACCTTCAAGGCTCTTGGCATTCCTAGGAACATTCTCGTTGCCTGTCAGAGGGCTGTACTGCTGCAGACCTGCCACATCACCAGAAAATTCCACAGTGGAAACTGATAAAGGGAATACGATGAATTTTGTCTCCCTTTAACGAAACTCGACCATGGCTCCGCCAGAGAAAGAATACTCGTTCTTTTCTAACATAATAATAATAATAATAACTACCGACCTAGAGACCTAGAGGATAATAAAAACTTACATTACAAAAAACAGTCATTCTTTTAACATTCCTAGGAACATTCTCGTTGCCTGTCAGAGGGCGGTACTGCTGCAAACCGCTGGATAGTCTAAGAGCTGAGCCGAAGGCTCTTCGAGCTCTAAGTTTGAAAAAAACCTGTCTGACCTCACTGCCCGAAAATCAAACAGTAAAAAAAAAAACAACCTGCGGACCAACAGGCCTGTCTGGGAGCGACCCGAGTCAATGCTTATAGAGCATTGCTGTTTCCAATACCACTCGGTGGCACCGGGGGCCTCCACCATCTACCTTCGTTGTACCAAGCTAACTGTGCGGAATCCGCCATTGATGAGACGGTCCCTTGAGGAACAGCGCATGGATTTGTGACTGGTTTGTGGGAGCTTTCTTACAAATCCGCACCGTGAAGGGGCAGACTCTCGTCCGCCCATGGGCACTCCCACGGGAATCATATTTGTTACCCTTTCGCCTAGCCACTTCCTCTAGTGAGCCGTTTCCACGGGAGCGCCACGTTGAGGCAGGATAACGTGCTCCCGCTGCTGCAGACCTGCCACATCACTAGAAAATTCCTCAATTGAAACTGATAAAGGGATTACAATGAATTTGGTTTCTCTTTTACGAAATTAGACCTTAGCAGCGCCAGAGAATAAATACTCATTCGTTTCTAACATAATAATAATAGTGACAAATGACTTCGTAGAGCGACTCCTTTGTAGAATATAACAAAAATAAAAGGCTTGTTTTCGAGTCTGTAGATTAGATAAAATTATGGTATATCATTCGGCTTCGTAGACTCATCAGTAACCTTCATATTTGTGGGAAGCGTGGTCGAGAGGCTAAGTGCGGCTTGAGCTTGGCTTGCTTGGCTACCTAGAAGGGGGCTCGAGGTTCGACACCCGACTCGGGCAGAGTTGTGTTTACTGAGCGCCCAAAGGCAGCACGGGAAACCAATTCCTAGATACCCCCTCCCCCCACTGGTCCACAAATGAGATTGGACCAAAGCGCTCTGAGCATGCTATAAGCATGAAAGTAGCGCTATATAAAAGCTATAATAATAATATTTTATAATAACCAACGTAAACAAGCCCATTGGCTGTGTAGGGTCGAGACATAATGAAAAAACAAACAGACGCTAGAAAATAACTGTTGCATTCTGTGATTTTTTTTTTAGGGAGAGGTGGGGGATAAACATTTATACATTATTTGCTATTCTGTCAAGTGTATGATGTACTAGATCGTCAGAAAATGATTGCCTGTTGTATCTGTTATAAAACACAGAATACATTAGACTTACAGATATCTGAACTGTTTTTTGAGGTCTCATGAGGGATGTCTTGATCGGACGACACGCAAAGTCAGGATGTGAACTCACACTTGTTAATACAAGGCTGTTTAAAACTAATTCAACTACGTTATCTCCCTTGGTTAGTATCGACTGCAACGCAGCCTCAATGGGAGTTCACTCTAACAGAATGTCAAGTTGTATTTGTTTATCTATGTTACCTCCCTTTGTTTTAACTGATCATATTTAAATACGTCATTGATTCCGTGACTCTATGCAAATGAATGATGTCATATTATTATTTTTTTTTAATGTAATGTCCTCTTTCCATGTCTATGGCTACTTCATAAA
The DNA here is from genome assembly GCA_021533235.1 of Biomphalaria straminea. Lineage (NCBI taxonomy): Eukaryota > Metazoa > Mollusca > Gastropoda > Planorbidae > Biomphalaria > Biomphalaria straminea. Next base: position 3,471,471 of record JADKLZ010005243.1, on the reverse strand, counting down.
ATTGGAATTGGAAACAAAATAATGAACTCTAATTTGTCTTTGTCTGAGGTATAATTATATTAAATGATGGTTTGAATAACGTGACATTTAAAAGTACATAGACTGTTTTATAATTGTTTTGTTGACAATCTAATCGCTTTTGGGTCATGAATATTAATAGCAAAATATTTTCCAGTGTTAAGACTTTGAATATAAGTTCTTAAGGACTTGGAAAGACTTTGAGCTCAGATATTAAGAACTTGGAAATACTTTGAGCTCAGATATTAAGAACTTAGAAATACTTTGAGCTCAGATATTAAGAACTTGAAAAGACTTTGAGTTCAGATATTAAGAACTTGAAAAGACTTTGAGTTCAGATATTAAGAACTTGAAAAGACTTTGAGTTCAGATATTAAGAACTCGAAAAGACTTTGAGCTCAGATATTAAGAACTTGGAAAGACTTTGAGTTCAGATATTAAGAACTTGAAAAGACTTTGAGTTCAGATATTAAGAACTTGGAAAGACTTTGAGTTCAGATATTAAGAACTTGAAAAGACTTTGAGCTCAGATATTAAGAACTTGGAAAGACTTTGAGCTCAGATATTAAGAACTTGAAAAGACTTTGAGCTCAGATATTAAGAACTTGAAAAGACTTTGAGTTCAGATATTAAGAACTTGAAAAGACTTTGAGCTCAGATATTAAGAAATTGGAAAGACTTTGAGTTCAGATATTAAGGACTTGGAAAGACTTTGAGCTCAGATATTAAGAACTTGAAAAGACTTTGAGCTCAGATATTAAGAACTTGGAAAGACTTTGAGCTCAGATATTAACAACTTGGAAAGATGTTGAAATTAAGATATTAAGGATTTAATTAGAGATGTAGATGTGCATATAGATTTAATCCCTTAAATACGTTTTGACACTTTTCCCCCCACTTCCCATACTCGGATCAAGTTGCTATTTTACATAATTTTATTTGCTTGTTAAAATCAATTTCAATTAGATTTTTAAACAATATCGTAAAGTAAATATTTTAATTGTCATCGTTATTGATAAAAAATGATGGCTACTATGGGTATCAAACCCACGACAATTGCGTTATTTGCGCAACGCTCTACTAATAAGTGAACTACTATGTGTGAAATGTTCAAATTGCAATAAATGATTCAATTTTTTACTTGAATTTCCGACTAACTCTTCCATTCATTACATTTCCATCCATTACGAAAGTACTAGGTAAAAGTAGGGAATGTAAAAATGTGTTGAAAGCTGTGCTTGTACTAATGTAACATCTGTGACTGAGTCATCGATCTTAATCTTAATTGGTCACTACAAGATTGACTTGAATACCATCCCTGGGTGTTAAAGAACTTGACCACTTGACCTACCTCTCAGGAAATGACCTCTCTTCTTCTGGTCGAGAGAAATGTACCGGGCATTGCTTCTGAGACAATATAGTCAATAAAGAGGGCATGGCTTTATTGCACTCCTCCTGAAATATAGTAAAGGCCTGCCTTTATTTTTCAGTGTAATTGTGGAGATACGTTTTAAAACATTTTCTGCATTCCTTTTAGAGTTCAATCTCAAAATACTGTTTAAGGGTTTCTCAATCTGTGGTTCACGCTTCTTTAGGGGACGTCACCGTACTAGCACGGGGGTGCGATCGAGACCAATCGTTATGGAAGGCCTGAGCACTGACCAGCAACGTCACAACGTGTAGTGGGTTTACACTAGCTCACAGGTTTGTAAGACGTGGCAACAAGCTATTGGTCTAAACTGACCACAAGTTGTGACGCTGCAGGTCAGTGTTGAAGGTTTGGTGCCACTTACTGTTACCATCGTATTGTTATTATTGTGTCTTATTTTAATTTTTTTTTAAGAAAAAAAAAACGGTTGTATTTGAAGTGTAAAAGTAAATGCCTTATTTGTTTTTGAGAAGTTCTAAAACTCTAAATGGATAGAAAAGAAAATGTTAAGGGGCCATGCTGATGAAAAATAGGAGGGGGGGTAGAGAGTGATATTTTTGTTGAATGTTGGATTGATGGTAAGGGGGGAGTAGTGAACGTTTAAGAAACAGTGGTCTAGTCTTCAGCGCGTTTTACTACTCAACAAAAATAGAGAAATTCCCAACTTTTGCATTAATTAACCACGTCTTTTAAATATATCACCGATACAGTATTTTTTTGTTTTTTTTTTGAGGCAGTTGTCGCATGCTGACAACTTCTTGGAGCCAAAGGCGAGAGCTGGGCTCTGAGTGGAGACCAAGGTCAATTATCAGCTCAAAGAACTAGATTTCCTAAACAACCCAGACAGAGCCCCATACATCATACACGTATATTCGTGATATGAAAAACGTATCACCTTTCTAAGTAAAACACTTTTTTTTTGTGTTCGTCAAACAGAATCTAGAACTTGGCTTACAAAATCTAAGCTACAAATAAATCTGTCAACATCTTTCAATATTTCGTAAGATAGAACAAAACCAATAACACATAATTAAAAATTCAAATTCTTTTTAAAAAAAAACTTAAAAAAAAAAACAAACTGGAAAGTGGTCGATGAATTTGTATGGCTTGCCATTCATTTTATTTGTAAGGCCTTGCCATATTGTATTTACACTTTTCAAGTACTTAGCGCGGGTAAAGTTCAAATGTCCTTTAGAACTGAAAAAATGGGGGGGGGGGGGGAGAAAACTTGTTTGAAAAAAAAAAAGTCAATTGTTGACCAAACTAAAATCTTGTCCAATCAAATCTGCTGTTATGTCTGGGTGTCGTCTGCGTCAAGATGGCGGCGTGTAACGTCGCGGCAGAGACATCTTTATCAGAACATTCCATTACTTGGATCAGTTCTCAGGAGAACGGGGCGCTAACTTGAGAACGAGGCGATAACTTGAGAACGAGGCGCTAACTTGGGGATATTGAAAGACAGAGAATTGGAAATATTAGAGAACGGGGCATTGATTAGGGAATATTAGAAGACGATGAGTTGAATAGGGAATATTAGAAGATGATGAGTTGACTAGGGAATATTAGAAGATGATGAGCTGACTAGGGAATATTAGAAGATGATGAGTTGACTAGGGAATATTATAAGACGTGGTACTGACTAGGCAATATTAGAAGACGATGAGCTGACTAAGGAATATTAGAAGATGATGAGCTGACTAGGGAATATTAGAAGACGATAAGCTGACTAGGGAATATAAGAAGACGTGAAACTGACTAAGGAATATTAGAAGACGTGAAACTGACTAGGGAAAATTAGAAGACGATAAGCTGACTAAGGAATATTAGAAGACGTGAAACTGACAAGGGAATATTAGAAGACGATAAGCTGACTAAGGAATATTAGAAGACGTGAAACTGACTAGGGAATTATTAGTAGACGTTGAACTGACTAGGGAATTATTAGATAATATGGCGCTGACTATGGAATTTTAGAAGATGGGCGTCGACTAAGGAATATTAGATAACGGCACGCTGACTTAGGAACCTAAGAATATCGGAAGATGGGATGTCGCCTGGTGTATGTTGACAAATTTTAAACCCTGGCATCCTTTTATTACTGTGATGTATATAAACATTAGAAAATACCGTTAATCATAAATAATAACAACCGTAAAATGTATTTTTATGAAAATTAAATGGCTTACACATTCTGTTTTAAAAATGTAACGTCTCGATTTCAGAAGAAAGAAAGTAGACATTGCACTAGAATGTTGAAAGCTCTATAACGTTATGAAATATGATTTTAACTATCTTTTCTAGTTTTCTATCTTTTCTAGCTAAACGTGACAGACGGACGGACAGACAGACATAAAACTGACTTTTCGGTGGCCGCTAATAATCACTGTTTTGACAACAGCAAAGAACTATTTGCTTGGCTTTAGAACTATTTTACAAGAATTCTTTCTCTTGCAAAGAGAAACGTTTATTACTATAAAGAACTATTCCCGGTGTTGCACTTTATCATTTGATAGTTTCCTTGAACCTTTTCCCCTTTGACAATAGATAAAGTTCGCATTAATCCGAAGTTTCCTCTAAGCGAAACATTGTCTATGAAAGTTTAATACGTTTCCGGCGACATACACACAACCAATCAAGGTCTGTCTCCGGCACAGAAGTACAAAGTCATCTTTTGGCGACGAACACAAAACAAAACAATTAATTGTGTATCTGGCTTTAAAGTGGACCTTCATTTTCTAGCAACACAAGCTAGCCACACTGAGGTGGAGTCTCCGTAAACTAATACAAAGGCCCTGTGCCTCGGAATCAATTCGATTTTTGCGAGGCTGTTGGGGCTGTTGATTCTTGTTCCATCTGTGACCGAAAATACATTTACAAGCATGTGATTGAGTTAAAATACATTTGGGGCGACTGGTTAGTTAGGAACAGTGGAGTCATAATGGTTATTTGATGCAAGGGGGTGTATATATAGTTGCGAGTGTGATTGAGTCCTTTGGGGGCAACTCTTTCTTTCCTTCTGTTGTCTTGCAGATGTGTGTTCCAATCTTTGTTAGAGAGCAGAAGTGTCGATAGGGTTGGTGTCACCCGGTGCGGTCAGCTCATTTTGCAAGCTTACCCAGAATAGACACCGCCCCCTTCAATGCTTCAGCCTTAAGGTTGATAAGTAAAAGAGTAAAGTTCCCCTTTCAGAACTTGTGGTCTATAGAGCAGATGTTGCAAAGGTCATCTGTTTCTGTGGCCTACGGTTAACGAGGGTGTCATGTGGCCAGCACAATGACAAACCGCGTTTACTTATCCCCAACTAATATCAGGTAGCCATTAGAGCTGGGTGGACTCAGAGGTGCCCAAAGATCTCGAAATTAAAAATCCCAGACTTCACCAGGATTCAAACCCAGGACCCCCGGTTCGGAAACCAATCACTTTACCGCTCAGTCACCGTGTCTCCTTTAAAGATGGTGTCCAAGCTTTTAAGGTCCTTAATGGCATCATATTCTAAGGCCAAAGAATGCGCATCGGAAGAGAAGACTCTGGTGTTGCGGCAAAAGTAAAGTGTCCCCTTCCGACCTTGGGATCTATAGGGTAGATGATGTTTAGGCCATCTGTTTCTTTGGCCAACGGTTAACGAGCAGAGTGTTATGTGGCGAGCACAACGACCAAACGCCTTTACTTTCCCCAACTAAAGTCAGGTACCCATTAGAGAAGGGTGGACTCAGGGGCGCCCCAAAAATCATGAAATTAAAAAAATCCCAGTCTTCACCGGGATTCGAACCCAGGACTTGAGATTCGTTACCGAGCCTTGTGTTGCGCAAAAGTAAGCAGAAATTTCAATGGGCCATAAAGTGCCCGCAGACCGTCATTTATAAAGTGCCCGCAGACCGTCA
>JADKLZ010005243.1:3441548-3456534 GCA_021533235.1 Biomphalaria straminea | reverse complement strand
CAGACAGACAGACAGACAGACAGACAGACAGACAGGCAGACAGACAGGCAGACAGACAGACAGTCAGGCAGACAGACAGGCAGACAGATTTCGTTGATTTAATCTTTGTAAATATATACTTTACAAACATGTCTATACGTTTGGATAGAAAAATATATGCTTCTTCCTTAGTGCTATTAGAGCATGCAATGGGTTGCTTGAGCCAGCCGGAAAACCAATGACTTGGCAGAATTTAAGTCCTTGGTTGACATGCACAACAAGAGACAATACGAGTTAGACTTAGTCATTTTTCGAAGTAACGTCTGTATTTTATAAGATAAGATTTAAAAAAAAATGCTCCTGTAAATGGGTAAAGTCAGATTGGAATAAATCTCAAAAGGCATAACAAAGCAAACATCAGGAATACTTTAAAAAGAAACCAGCAAAGCTTTTACCAAGTGTATTTGTATCAGCTAGTTTGGATCAGGGCCGGTCCTAACAATTGCGGGGCCCAATGCGCAACTGATTACGCGGCGCCTAGTCTGGGTGGAAATAATGGTAATAAGTGAAAATCGGATTTCCAGGAATTGTTCGTATATATTTTCCAATTTAATAATTACACTTAGAATTAGAGCGGGCCTGGTTTGGATCAGTCACGTCATTAAATCTGTGATAGATTGAATGGATTCCCTGAAATGCTTAGAGAGTGCCAGTATTAAAGAGTAGAAGAGTGTCGAAGAGAGGATTATGAAGAAGTAAATGTGGTAGAGAGTGATAGAGAGGTACAGAGAGGAACATAAAATAGTAGAGAGTAAATGAGAGTATTAGTGTACTAGAAGGGGCGCATTGGCTGAGTGGTCAAGCACTTGGCTTCCAAAACCATGGGTCCTGGATTCGAATCTCGATATAGACTGGGATTTTGAATTTCAGGATTTTTAGGGCGTCCGGGAGTCCACCCAACTTTAATGGGTACCTGATTTTATTTGGTGAAAGTAAAGACGGTTGGTCGTTGTGCTGGCCAAATGACACACTGCTCGTTAAATATTGGCCATAAAAATAGAAACATATCTGCCTCATGGATTGCAAGCTCTGAAAGGAAACTTTTTTCTCTATAATACAAGGGATTACTAGAACTGACTTAAGAGTACTTGAAATTACTAGTAATTAGCAACTTCATTTTTTAAAAATAATGCTGTACAATTATCTTACAAGATAAAAATGGACTTTATTTTATATATATAGTCTTTAGTTTTATCAAGCTGTCAACCCAAATCTTTCAAATTTTAAATTTGGAATTTCTCAGCTGTGACATCACCAAGAAGCAATTAAAAACGTCTCATAATTATTGACATATTTCTGGGGTGGTTTAATTAAACGAGGTGATGGGTTTTCATTTAGTTGGGAAAGAAAACAAGTTCGAATCTCCAGGGACTGCCATTGTGTATTTTGCGTCATTAAAATAAAGAGTCGAGCCACCACAAAAATAACGTCATTTTCTCGATTCAACCTGCAAAGGGAGCTAAAAGCTACGCTAATTTCCCAAGGGAGATAACTAATTGAAACGAAGTTTTTATAGTCGTTCACAATTAACGGTTAAAGAGAAGATAAAAAGTGTATATAAAAAATGTTTTCTAAATAAACAACAGCAAAAAAAAAAACCTTAGAAGTTTTTTGCCCTAATATGTGATAACTTTAAAATAAATAAAATTTTTGTATATTTCTATCAATTTTCATGATTTTTTGAGACGCAGCATCATTTTGTGATAGGTTTAGATATTTCATGGCAACCGGTCATTATTAATGCTAATATGGAGGACTACTGATCGTCGCATGAGATTTGCAGGACATATTGTTGATGTCGTTGGTGTGTCGTTGGTTGTGGCTTCAGATTAGCTGGTAGGCCTACAACTATCTTTTTGCGTTTGCAAAAAGAAAAAAGCTGTTTTGAAGGTCTTTTTCGTTTTAGCAATTTTGGGCACAGTCATCTGCAAATAGCAGGTCTCTGATGCAGTCATATTTTACTGTTGTCTTTGCCTTTGACCATTGAATGACTTGCAGCCAGTGCGATTAGTCCACTCCAATGCATATTACGCTAAAAGCTTCTTTCATCATAGCGCTGAATATTAAGCTGAATAGTGTTGAAGCCAGCACACAGCTCAGCTTCACGCCATTTGAGACAGGAAAAGGCTTAGAGTAGTCTCCGTTGTCTTGGACTCTTCCTTGCACGTCATCAAGAAATTGTCGCACTATTGTTGTGAATTGATCATTGCAGTCAAATTTAGACAAAGACCTTCACTACTGACGTCATCAAATCCTTTATGCAGTATAAGGATTATAAAGATTTGAATTTTGATCTCTACTTTTTACTGGAGTTGGCGGACTGACAAGATTAAATCAACAGTGTCAGTACTCTGCCTGAAGCCGCATTGACTCTCCGGAAGTAAGCCAGATTCTAGGTAGTTGTGTAGTCTGTTTAGCAGCACCATAGCCAGGATTTACCAGAAATGGATTGGAAGGATATGCCACGATAGTTATAGCGTACATGTGTATTTATCTTCCTATGGAAGAGATGAACAATCGAGACATCTTTGACCTCTTGGGATAGTTTATTTTGGTCCCACATCGTCTCATAGGTCTCTGTTAGTTTTGCTGTCAGCTCAGATTTGCCCAGTGAGTATAATTCAGTTGGAATGGATTCTAATCCTGGTGCCTTAATTGTTAAGCGATTGGATATTGCAGTTACTACTTATTTGGGCGGGGAGAATTAGCAAGTGAATTTTTGATTGGGACATGTTCCAGGCGGGCAAAAGCTTGATGGGTAGTTGTGAACGGAAATGAAGAAGTGTTCAGCCCACCGAATGAAACTTTAGTGGTTTTTGTGCTTACGTAAGTCTAGAATTCCTCCGTTTTTTTTTTTCTAAACCACGACTCCTTCTTTAGATTTGTGCAGGACCTCTCTTTTATCGTAAGTGTAGTGTTCTCTGATTTTGTGGGCAAGCTGGATCACACTTAAGTGCCTTGTAGCAATATGCTTCTGTGTTAAAAGTTTTTCCATTTGTACATTGTTTTCTTCAAACCAATCTTGATGCTTGCGTTTTGGCTGACTGATGACACTACTAGCCAATCCTCACTGGCGGATCCAGGGGGGGGGGGGGGGGGGGGGGGACCCCCCCCCCCCCCCCGGCCCACCCCCCCCCCCCCGAAGGGGGAGGGGGCGGACGAATTTTAGTATAGAATTCACATATATGTATATGAATTTATTACTTATGTTAATAATATATACTAATTATTTTATATTTCTACATATTTTTAGATGATTTCGCCCCCCCCCCTCTAGTATGTTGGCTGATATGGTGGGGTCTGGAGGGGGCGGTGGCATCAATTTCGCCCCCCCCCTAAGCTTTCGAATGGGGGGGGGGCGGTCCAATTTCGGGTGGGGGGCGGACAATTTTAGTTTAGAATTCACACAGTCGGTATACGAACTTATTACTTGTGTTAATAATAGGCCTATATACTAATTATTTATATTTCGCCCCCCCCCTCTAGTATGTTGGAGGATATGGTGGGGTCGGGAGGGGGCGATGGCATCAATTCCGCCCCCCCTCCATAAGCTTTCGAGTGGAGGGGGCGGTCCAATTTAGGGGGGGGGGGCGGACGAATTTTAGTTTAGAATTCACACATTTGGTGTACGAACTTATTACTTGAGTTAATAATATATACTAATTATTTATATTTCTACCCATTCTTAGATTATTTCGCCCTCCTCCTCTAGTATGTTGGCTGATATGGTGAGGTGGGGAGGGGGCGATGGATATTTTTATGGATGGATATTAGGCTATTAGAATATTTTTCAACATTATTCAAAAGGTCCTTTTTTAATAGAATGAATGGTGAGCTTTAGGTCAGAAGAATGCGTTTTTTTTTCGGTGGAGAATGCAAGAAAACGTTTTTTGGCGTCAAGGCTTCGCCCCGAACCCCATTGGTAAAAAATGACCTGTAGATGTCAGGAGAATGCGTTACTGCATCGAAGTATGCAAGAAAACGCTTTAGGCGTCGGGGCTTCGCCCCGAAATCTACTGAATGAACTGTATATGTCAGGATAATGCGTTTCTGCAGTGACGAATGCAAGAAAACGCTTTTGGCGTAGGGGCTTTGCCCCGAACCCCACTAATGAATAATCAGCTGTAGATGTCAGTAGAATGCGTTTCTACAGTTAAAAATGAAAGAAAACGTTTCTAGCGTCGGGGCTTTGCCTCGAATCCCAATGGCGACATTTACAGCCCTCCCTCTCAGACCCCCAGCTTACCTCATGACTGTTTTTTTTTTCCCACGAAGGTTAAAAAGCACTGTTTTTTTATTCTCGTATATATATATATTTATGCTGTACGCACGTTTATGCATAGGGTTAGGGTTTACTGGGCGTTAGGGTTAGGGTTTGGAAAAAAATCGCCCCCCCCACTCCAAAGTTCTTGATCCGCTAGTGCAGTAGCCATTGAGTGCACATAGCCCTTCCGTTCATTCCAGCAGCTCTCCACTTACTTGTTGGTGTTATTTGACTATCTAGTTTATTGATGAGCTCTTGCTTGATGTTTGGATTTGTGAACTCACCAACATGTAGGCGATTTGCATGCTTGCTTTCCTGGGGCCGCCTATGTGGTTTGATGTTTTTTTTCAACTAGGATAATAAAAAAGTATGATCAGTTCAAAAACCCGTATACAGCTTGTGCGACTTTGTCATCTTGTCTGTCAGACTGTCTGACAATGATGAAGTTTATTTTTTGCCGGTACTTGGATCTGAGATGAATCCACGATGTTTTTTTTATGTGCGGTAACTGGAAAGGTGCATTTGTAACTGTCAGCTTGTGGGCAGTATACATTTCTAATAAAAATACGCTATTACTGTTGCTGTGCATGAGTGTTAAATAGTCAAATTATGATACCTCACATTTCATAATGAACTATTTTTTTTTTCCTAATGAACTATTGTTTGAATTTAGAGTATAACTGAAATGTGGCAATGAATGATGAGATTTCTTGTTTTTTATAAACATTTTTTACAAATTTATTATCTGGTAAAGAATAATCTGCATAATAAAATTACGATTTATATAAATAAAAGGGCATTTATATATTTAATATAATCATTTCTCTTGATTGTGCCCCTTCACCATTTAGCCAAGGTCATGACGCCAAACGCTGACATGCTAACCCCGCCCTCAATCAGAGAAAGATAAGGAGGAATCATGTGACATTGATTACTGGAGAACTGGCATTTTTAGAAATCTAATTCATTTTTTTAATCCTTTAATTGTACATCTATAATATTCGTAAAAATAATATACAAACGAGCGGATTAAGAGAAAATAAAAGTAAAACCAAATGTATTTTTATAAAAACAATTCTTTACAATTTCTTTACGAAGCTGACGTCTTTCATAAGTATTGAATAATGGATAATCATTTTCTTTAATGCTCCCTAATTTCCTTTCCCTGGCCCATTCACTTTCCGAAAAAAAAAAAACTCATCTTACGCCCAATGTATTAATCTTTGAAGAATACAGACAATTTTTGTTTAGTGATATGGAATATGTGAAGTTTCTACATTAAACAGTAGACACTATTATTATTATTATAGCTTTTATGTAGCGCTACTTTCATGCTGATAGCATGCTCAGAGCGCTTTGGTCCAATCTCATTTGTGGACCAGTGGGGGGGGGGGAGGGGGTGTCTAGGAGTTAGTTTCCCATGCTGCCTTTGGGCGCTCAGTAAACACAACTCTGTCCGAGTCGGGTGTCGAACCTCGAGCCCCCTTCTAGGTAGCCAAGCAAGCCAAGCTCAAGCCGCACTTAGCCTCTCGACCACGCTTCCCACTAGACACTACACTAGAATCTGGAGTGACTGACCATGCTAATTCTTGAGGGGCCGAGTTTGCCACAGTTCGTGCATGTATATGCATCAGTCCTAGGGCTAGCTGACAGGGCAGCTCTGTTCTTCTTTCTCTTGACTGATGCAGCTTCGTTTCTTTTGCACTCGGCGAAGTTCGTACCAGCACGTACAGTCTGTCCCTTTGATGTCCGGTCTTGGGCTATCTCCTCCAACATACTTTGGTCGATGTCTCGCTTGCAGACATCTCTGTAGGCTGGTCTTGAGCGGCCCAAGCACTTTTTATATAAAATTATATTAGAAACCACCACATATTTCAATTATTGTGCCATTACTTCTTGAACAGTAATTTATAATTCGAAAATCTTTCATTTTCATTCTCCATAATCATAATTAGTATAATCATAATCATAATCATAATTGCGTCGTAAGAGGTTTGCGGGAAATGTTCTCCGGCAAAATAAACAACCCATACCAACAATTGCGATGACATAGAGGCCAATACGAGGAAAGCGCAAACAGGGACGTCTTCGTATAACGGCGGAACACTTTAATAGAGGACCTCAGAGCTGTGGACACCAGGTGGGAGGAGGCTTCAGACATTGCCAAGCCAAATGAGATATCTTTGTGGGGACAGCTTGCCGCCCAACGGCGCGGGAGGACCTAAGTCTAAGACTAACCATGATTGGAATTTTATCTATTTTAGATACATGAACATTATTTAAGTTGCCATTGATGAAATCATCGGTGAAAAAAATGATATTTATATATTTTTTTTTGCTGTTTTTTTTATGCGTGTATTTTTTATAAAATCATTGAGCTTTACTAGGTTGTCTTCCCCTGTCTTGCTTTGTAGTCTAAACTAAGATTTAAAAAAAGCCAAAAGAAATCACGCGGGACTGATTTAGTCTGGCCAGAATTATGGACAGTTACCGATGAACTTTTGGTGTTACTGACCAGTAGTAGAGATGGTGATATGGCTATTTCCCTTGGGTCATCACTATTGACGGTATTGACCACGGAAGACAAGCTGACAAGTCCGAGAGACACGCAGTCAAAGGGCCATAACAAAGATAGATCGTCCACCGCTAGCTTTAGGCGTTGTGCTACAGAAACGTATCTGTGACGGTCAGGCGTCTACTTTCTAGAATCTAGTAATAGAATGTTACAATGGTACATATTTGTTACAAGTTACACCTATGAATATTAATGTAATTAATAAGTAATTAAGCATATATATGATATTTAGTAAAGTATATACATCTTTCAGACCTTGCTATCCATAGGGCGGATATTGTGAAAGTCATCTATTTCTATGGCCGACGGTTAACAAGGGTGTCATAGGGCCAGCACAACGATCAACCGCATTTACCTTCCCAAATTAAAGTGAGTTAACGTGAGTCGATTAGGGTTAGGGTTAGGAGTGTCCTAGACATTCCAAAATTAAACATCTTAATGTAGATCCAATCATCAGAGGCCGACCCTGGACGTGATTTGACATCTCTTGGTAGAGCCTAAATCTACCCTACTAAAAAAAAAACATTCTTTGTTTTTTGAACTAGAAGTCTTGTTTTAAAAGAAAGCATTCATAAACCAATAACTCTTTTGGCATCGATTAATCATCGATGGTTGCACCCTGTTATATCAAATTAATGAGGATTAATATTTCTAGAACTTAGCAAAATTTTGGCCTTACTTTAAATGTGGCCAGTCATTGCTGAGCTCATCAGGTAATCCCCCGAGACCATTCGTAATAGGAGGCCTGAACACTGACGTGCAACGTCACAACCTGTGGGCAGTTTAGACCAATAGTGTGTTCCACGTCAAAGGCCTGCCTGTAAGACGTGGCGATAAGCCATTGGTCTATCACAAGCTGCAACGTCACAGGTCAGTGGTGTGGTCTTCTATAACGTATGGTCTCGCATGGCCCCTATAGCACAACAACGATCCTGTTAAGGAGTAGTGAGATCTATATTCAATCGATCATCTTCCTATACGCCATCACAGTAACCTCCCCCCTCCTTCAAAGTAAGTATCCCTCCTGTTTTTTTTTTCTCTCTTTCTAAAAGCTCTATTACAAACATTTATAAAAGACAAACTAGTTGTTTGAAGTTTGCTTCCGCCTACGCCTGCATTATCTCCTCCTGTTTCGTCTAGTTAACTCCCTTTGATTCTCAAACTACAGAGATAAAAATAACAATATTCGAAGAGTTGAGTCCCCGGATGAAAAAAAAATGTTCCCAAACTCATCTTCCCTCTACAACACACACACACACACACACACACACACACACACACACACACACACACCACACGTGCCTGTATGACGCACTCGTGTTTCCGACATCAACTTCAGAATAATTAAACTTCCCAAAGAGACAGCTAGTTGTATCGCCATGATTTACCTGAAATGCAGGATGAAATCAAGAACTTTATAATACGGGACATGAAGTCATAGAACACAAACAACTTGTAAGGGAGAAAATCGAAGCAAGGGACGCAACTAGCTAATCAAGATCTATAAATACATTTCAATCAAAGTTTTTTTATTGATTAGATCAGATCTCAAGTGAAACATATTGATATGGGCCAAGGTTATGAGCACATCTAATATATAGTCACAAACTCGGTTCGGACCAAGTGGGTCCGTGAAGATGAATTATAGTAGGGAAACGGGTCAAAGAAAACTTACGCCTATGTTGTTGTGTGTTTCGTTTCCATCAGAAGTAAAGACCTTCGCGACAGACATATGAATATGAAGGACGTTAAACTTGCCAACTAAATCAATACTATAAAGGGAAGAATTTAAAATTAATAAAATTATGCAGTGCTTAAAAGGGTGACCCGACAAAATAGCGCAAAATTTTCATACGAAATAGCGCAAGACAAAATAGCGTGGACTTATATATGATGTGTATTAAAGTACCGGATTATTAGTAATTTAATGTCTTGGGCTTCATGTTACGTGGATGTCTCTATATTTTTCAATATTAATAAATCTGAAATATGCCATATTTGCAGAGAACGAGAGTACTTATAATTTTTTATCATTTCACTTTTTCACCAATGTTTAAAATACCTAACTTGCTAAAAATAGGATTTTGAAATGTGGTGACCACGATCAAGCATTGTTGGAATTTCTACGTGTTATTTCCTACAATTTAACTTTTGTGATAGTTTGTGTGTGTGCGTGTGTGTATGGGTGTGTTTGAAAAAAACAGAGATGTATTTTTGGGTGTTCGAGAGGCTAAGTGCGGCTTGAACTTGGCTTGGCTTGAAGGGTGCTCGAGGTTCGAAACCCGACTCGGGCAGAGTTGTGTTTACTGAGCGCCTAAAGGCAGCACGGAAAACCAAACTCCTAGATACCCCCTCCCCCCACTGGTCCACAAATGAGATTGGACCAAAGCGCTCTGAGCATGCTGTAAGCATGAAAGTAGCGCTATATAAATAATAATAATAATAATAATAATAATAATAATTCCCGGCTTTATTACATGGGGACAACATTGACAAGACCGCTTCCTTAGCGTGGCTTAAAGCAGGTCATCTCTACCCTGAAACTGAAGGCTTTGTTACAGCAATACAGGACAGAGTAATTAGGACAAAAAATTACGAGAAACATATCCTAAAACTCAATATTGTTGACAAATGCCGAAAATGTGGAAATGTTGTTGAGTCAATTGAACACATAATGGCAGGATTTTCAGCCCTATCGGAATCTGCCTACTTAGGTCGCCATAACCAAGTTGCAAAGTTAATACACCAGCACTTGGCTTTGACACACGATTTGATCGGGAAGGATACTCCTCCTTATTACAATACTTGCCACAAGAGGTTCTCGAGTCTGATTATCTGCAGTACTGGGACAGACCTATTTTGACCGACAAAACAGTAGATTTTAATCGCCCTGATCTGCTACTCATCGATAAAAAGGAAAAGGCCGCTACCATTATCGACATTGCCGTACCACTATCTCATAATTTAAGCAAAACTGAGTTGGAAAAACAACGAAAATATGGGAACCTAGGCTTGGAGATTAAGCGTCTATGGAAGCTTTCTAAAACAACAATATACCCCATTGTTATATCAACCGAGGGGATAATAACAACTGACCTCACGGATACCTTTAAGGCCATTAGCATTCCTAGGAACATTCTCGTTGCCTGTCAGAGGGCGGTACTGCTGCAGACCTGCCACATCACTAGAAAATTCCTCAGTGGAAACTGATAAAGGGACTACGATGAATTTTGTTTCCCTTTAACGAAACTCGACCCTGGCTGCGCCAGAGAAAGAATACTCGTTCTTTTATCATAATAATAATAATAATAATGTTTTCAAATTACACTTCTGGATTGTAGATAAATGATATATTTTGAAATGACTCATTTTAGCTTATAATATTTGCTTACTGTTTGCATGTTTATGTTTTTAGATATCTAAAGTGTTTTCTGCAAAATGACTGAAAAATGATAACATTAAAACAACAAAAAATGGCTCTAATCATATTTTAAGATATCTAAATCATTTCTATCAAAATGACGGAAATATATTTTTTCTGTGCTATTTTGTCGGCGTCATTTTATTCACGCTATTTTGTCGGCGTTATTTTGTGCACACAGATTATGTAATTTCTTTAAAAATTCATTTATTTATAACAATTTATTTATTTTGTACAACGGATACACAAAAAGAAAAGCTCGCTATTTATTCCTTTTACAATGACTTTTATGGACTTGTTCCATTCATAAATTTTTGGCACGTGCACTCTCATAGGTCCTTGCTTAGCAAAATGGTGGCCACGTTTGAAAATGCCCATTACCAACTGAGCTGCTCAAATACAAAGATTAAGTACTTAGTTTATGAAATTATTGATCTTCAAATGAACATGATTGTCATGATTCTACTTCTTCGTAATTTTCCAAAGCAATGAGTCTAGTTAATTCTGAAAATCTTAAATCCCCCATAATTGTATGTAAGTGTAACTTGAAAATAAATAGGGTTGGTTTATATTGACAACTGATTTGTCTACTTTGAGCACGGTGATATTTGTAGGTCACAGCTCGGACCTTGTATCCTAGTAAAATGCTGCACTATTCCTTGCTCTTTTGGACTGGAAGACAATATCTTGATAAGTTTATTATTCTAAATCTTAAGCACATTGTTAGCTCTAAGCGGGACGCAATCATGTAAACTTATGGATCCGAATTTTCTATTCTTCATCAAGAACGCGGTGAGTCAGGACACTTGTTTTTCTAGACATCACAGATAACCCCTCCCCCTAGCTCCCTCTATCCCTCTCTCTCTCTCTCTCTCTCTCTCACACACACACACACAAGTTATAAGGTTCATCGAATCCGACAGCCGTCTCTTCGATCTGAAAAAAGATGATTTAACAGTTCGTGCCAAAGGTGACGGCTGTACAAAGACAGCTGTAGGACATTATGTAGGACTTAGTTTCAAACAAGACGTAGGACATCAGCTCACAAACGACAGATAAGATAGTATTTAACAGATAATAATATAAGTAACATGTGTAACTTCTAATTTAAAGGACGTTACAGCCACTGGCGGATCCAAGGGGGGGGGGGCGGTAGGGGCGATCGGACGAATTTTAGTATAGAATTCACACAATTGGTACATGAATTTATTACTTATGTTAATAATATATACTAATTATTTTATATTTCTCTATATTTTTAGATTATTCGCCCCCCCCCCTTTTCTAGTATGTTGGCCGATATGGTGGGATCGGGAGGGAGCGGTGGCATCAATTCCGCGCCCCTATAAGCTTTCGAGTGGGGAAGGGCGGTCCAATTTTGGGTGGGGGGCGGACGAATTTTAGTTTAGAATTCACACAAATGGTATACGAACTTATTACTTGTGTTAATAATATAAACTAATTATTTATATTTCTCCCCCCCCTCCAGTATGTTGGCCGATATGGTGGGGTCGGGAGGGGGCGATGGATATTTTTATGAATGGATATTATTAGAATATTTTTCAACATTTTTCAAAAGGTCCTTTTTTAATAGGATGAATGATGAGCTTTAGGTCAGGAGAATGCGTTTCTTCGGTGGAGAATGCAAGAAAACGTTTTTTGGCGTCAAGGATTCGCCCCGAACCCCATTGGTAAATAATGAGCTGTGGATGTCAGGAGAATGCGTTACTGCAGTGAATTATGCAAGAAAACGCTTTTGGCGTCGGGCTTTGCCCCGAAATCTATTGATGAGTAATGAGCTGTAGATGTCAGGATAATGCGTTTCTGCAGTGATGAATGCAAGAAAACGCTTATAGCTTCGGGGCTTCGCCCCAAACCCCAATGATTAATCATGAGTTGTAGATTCAGGAGAATGCGTTACTGCAGTGAAGTATGCAAAATAACGCTTTTGGCGTCGGGGCTTCGACCCGAAATCTACTGATTAATAATGAGCTGTAGATGTCAGGAGAATGCGTTTCTGCATTTAAAAATGCAAGAAAATGCATCTAGCGTCGGGGCTTCGCCCCGAATCCCACTGGCGAAGCTTACAGTCCTCCCTCAGACTCCAGCTTGCCTCAACATGACTGTTTTTTTTGTTTTTTTTTCACGAAGGTTAAAAAACACTGCGTTTTTATTCTCGTAAATATATATATATATATATATATATATTTGTATATATATATATATATATATATATATATATATATATATATATATATGCTGTAAACACGTTTATGCATAGGGTTAGGGTTTACTGGGCGTTAGGGTTAGGGTTTGGAAATAAATCGCCCCCCCCACTCCAAAGTTCTGGATCCGCTAGTGGTTACAGCCAGCTTGTGTAGGAGTTTAAACTCAAGTCCCCTTGATAATATGATGGCTACTATAGTCATCAGGCATTCTTTATACAACGTCTAAATATCAGCTCTCTTTTTCTTTTCTTTTACACCCTACCAAAAAGTAATAAGTTCATTTAACAGTAAGACGTACCCAAGTCAGACCATGCGATCTATAAGCCAGATTCTGTAAAGGGTGTTATATAGCCAGATTCTGTAAAGGGTGTTATATAGCCGCTGTAAAGAGTGTTATGCGGCCAGCACAACTACCATATCTTTGCTTTCCACAACTAAAGTGAGGTACCCATTAGAGTTGGGTAACTTCCTGCGGAGTCCTGAAAATCACAAAATTTAAAATTCTACATTTAACCGGGATTCAAACCCTAGACCCATTGGTTCGTAAGTAAAGTGCTTTATTACTCTGCTACCATGCCACTAAAAAACTTATTATATTTTCCAAATTTCGCCCTTTCTTTTTTTATGTCATCAAAGCTGGGATTCGAACTCATCCCCTTTGATAGACAGGCTTTAGATTAGTTTCATTTTGCCACACATGTCTCGTGTAAAGTTGATGCCATCAGAACGGCATCTTACATCGAACTGATCAAAAAATATCAGTTCTCTTGTCCGGCCATCAAACGTAATAAGATGACTCTATCCATCCACTCATCTCCTATCAATGTCAGCACTCTTACACATCTATTATGCACTTAACTATGTTGTCCTTTCGAAGTGAACCCACAGAGAAAATATTGACGATATACATTAGCTCAAGACGAGGGAAAAAAAACTCAAATGGACAACGATTTTACTAGCCAATATTTATTCCCCAAAGGCTTTCCGTTACAGAACGATGATCCAGAGTTTATGTTTGATTGGCTGTAGGAGATCGCCTTTAACGTTGGGTACAGCTACCTTGGTAAATTATTCAGGAGTCAAGCCAAGGAGTTCATATTTAACTAGATCTATTTGTAATAGTGTGTTGTAGGATAGCCTAGGTCTGGGTTTATCTATCTATCTATCTATCTATCTATCTATCTATCTATCTATCTATCTATCTATCTATCTATCTATTTATTTATTTAATGTGATCTACAAATAAAACTCACATAAAATTTTAAGTTTCATTTGGTCATGTTAAATTTTATCCTGAAGCACGTATGTGTGTTTTGAACGTTGGGAAACAAGATGGCGGTCGGAGTCCATCTTGTGTATGAGAAATGTCGTTAGCCAAGGTCATTTAAAGTTCACCAGTCTCAGTGGACGAACTGATTGAGTGCTTATCACAATGCTCACTCGACCCTGGGACTTTCCTTCTAAAGCAAACATCGATCCGCCATTACAGAACCCCCTCCACACACTTTCATCCCCCCACCTTTTGACAACCCCCTTTCTCCCCATCCCTTCTTTTCAATCCTTGCGAAATTGATCTCAAGGTCAAAAAGTTGTTTTTTTTTTATTTATTTTTTTTTTGAAACCTAGTGCTCCATTCTTCCAAGTTTAGATTTATGCAACAGCTTGTTGACCACTTCTGTAACTGACAGTAGATTATAGTAGACAGACTAGTGTTGACTATTGGGGCTGTCGCCCCGACAACCATAGTATAGCAAATTGTTACCATATAAATATATATTATCTATCTATCTATCTAGATACATGGTGAAATAGATAGATAAGATAGATAGATAGATATAGATATAAATAACGTTAAATAATGTTGGTTTGTCCATAGAGTATACCGATAACTGTGACTGTGACAAAAGGAGTGGGATACATTGGTTGCTCTCATCATTAGAACAAGTTCTCAAAGTAGTTCAACCGTCAATCGATGATGCTGATCGTCAGAATTCTTACTGGTTACGTTCTTTCAACGTGTACCATTCTTCTATATTGCTACTTTACGTACAATGAATGCTGAATTCAAAGTACCATTATATCAGAAATAGACACACTTTTCTCAGAACTACTTCCTTAACGTGATTAACGTGAGACTTGGAGGATCCCTAAGCAAAAAAAAAAAAGGTTTAGAACCCATGGTATATTTGCCTTCCATAGTTAGGAGCGAGGATTGTGAAGCCATAAACCTGTCTGATCCAATCCCCCTTCCTGCATTATGCTCTGCACATGCCGCTCGTAAAGCCTACAGTTTGTATGTAGGGAAAACCAGACTGAGGCTTCACATTTGACATATGATTACATCATATTTACATCAACGTAATGATCATCCGGTATCTGTGCTTACACTGCTCTATAGTTAAGTTTTAACTTGTCTATTTCTACACTCACATATCTATTTACACACTCGCTAGTCTATT
>JADKLZ010005243.1:3385253-3404820 GCA_021533235.1 Biomphalaria straminea | reverse complement strand
GGATGGATGGATGGATGGATGGATGGATGGATGGATGGATGGATGGACGAACGGACGGACGGATGGACAGACAGATAGACAGATAGATAGACAGAGAGACAGAGAGAGACAGATAGACAGACAGAAAGACAGAAATATAATTATACATAGACGGTTTGCTTTATCTTCTCCCAGTTGCTGTGACCGCTGCCTTTATAATCTGCTGGGCACCTTTCCACACTCAGAGGTTGATGATCTTGTATGTCTCGCTCTGGACGCCTCATATGCTGGCTGTCCAGTCTCATATATTTTATATCTCAGGTTTGTGCCTTTGTCATTGTCATTGCACATGTCAGTGTCATGCGTTGACAATGTGTTAGCGCTAATGTTAATGTTATGTGACATCGACATGTGGTATTACTATTTCTTTTTCATCATCCTTACATGACAGTGTCACAGTATTGACAGTGTGACATCAGTGTAATTTTTCAATATGCCAATGTCATTTTTATGTCATAGTATGTGATCGCGTTAACGAAACCGATATTTGTCCTATGTTAAATGAAACAGGCGGTGGCCGACTGTAAAGGTTTGTCTAATTCAGCGGTTCTCAACATTTTATGCTCGGCGACCCCTTTTTACAATCCCACACCCTGCAGCGACCCCCCTATACACACACATACAGCAATAGAAGAAGAGACAATTACAATCTATATTTTCGATGGTCTTAGGCAACCCGTGGCCAATTGTCAGTCGACCCCCAAGGGGGATCGCGACCCCACAGGCTGAGAACCTCTGGTCTAATGAGTATATATATTACACCGAATGTATCGTACACGTGTGCTGCTGGTCACCAAGATGTAGAATGCTGGGTTCGTGCATCCTGGAGCTACAGTAAGCACGTAACAAACATAAATAGTACAGATTGACTTACGTCCAACTTTAGAAGACAGAATTAAATATATTCAATAATAACAATATACTGCAACTTCATAGTAGTTACACAAGCTTAATTTAATTATTTTTAATTAATATAATTAAAATCTGCATCATAACATCGAATATATTAATATACTATGTCCTCTAGAATAGGTCTACATACTTTTAACTACTAAAGCACAGTGTGTAACAATACAATTCTTCAAACGGTTGTTATCTGCAAGTACCCTTGACCAGGGCGTACCAACCATGGCGCAAAGGAATTTTTTGACCAGTTGGGGCCCCCATGAGCACTTAGGTATGACACCATACTGCGCAAAGGAACTTATTGACCAGTTGGGGCCCCCATGAGCACTTAGGTATGACACCAAACATGAATGCATAATTGCACTTTCGTAAAAGAAATTTAAAAGATTTAAAAGTATACCTTCAAAGTCTTATTTAGAGGAGGGGCCCATCTAGATATTCTTGAACCCGACCCGCGGCTACCTTGCTACACTACTGCCTAAGACGATTGTTACTAAGATATGTGTACAGTCTCAAGTCCTGTAAACTACTCTACTGACTGAAAGTGAATTTAGTCATTCTTACCTCCTCTTTCTTTGGTTTCTCATTCTATTAACCTTTTAGACCCGAGGTGAATGAATAACAGGTACTGTCAACCGAGACTTTGACATAATCATCATTGGCCTCCTTCAGTCGTTGGACGACTACGGTTCATCTCGCACACTTCCTAGTGTGGCTGTGGAGCCCTATTTTGGAGAGACACTCCCGTCCACAAATATGAAAATTTCGGAGCAGGCGCCGTTGAACTGTACTGTACCCATCATATTTTTGTGGAAAGAGACAATAATATTTAGCGAATTGGGTGGACAGCCTATTAACTTTAAGATTTTAAAGAGGCCTTCTCTGCTGACTAGATCAAAGGCTTTTGTCAGCTCGATAAATGCGATGTACAAAGGCATTCCTTGCTCTCTGCACTTTTCCTGAAGTTGTCGGATGGCGAAAATCATGTCAATTGTGGATCTCCTTGAGCGAAAGCCGCACTGTGATTCTGGATAGTCTCGATCAGACATCGACAATGCAATAAATGAATCTTTTCTAGTTCCTTGTGTCCCTATTTTGTTAAAATACATGAGCATTGAGAATGCCATTTCCGTTTCAGCATCAAGTATGTGTGTTCTATGAATTATAATGTCATGAATTTTATTTTTTTAAATAATATCATTTATAATATTTAATTATAAATCTACCTCATTTAAATCTTAATTACAAAATAATTTACTTGCAGATTTTCATTTAATCTCACGTCTCACAATATCCACAGGTGTGTTGTATTTTGTGAGTTCTACAGTAAATCCTATTTTGTACAATGTCATTTCTAAGAGATACAGGGCAGCTTTTAAACAGGTAACAAAGCAAAGATTTAATTATTTACGGTAGAAACTTCTAAACTAAACGAAGATTTAATTCTTTACAGTAAAAACTTCTAAACTAAGTAACAGTTTTAAACATTGCATAATATTAGGTTAGCGTAAGCGTCCAATCCAATATTACCTCACAAAGCTTGCATCAAGTAACTCTGTCTGTCTGTCTGGAATCTTGTACACATTATTTCTCCCTATTCCCCAGTCTTGGATCAACTTGAAACTTTGCATAATTATTCATTGTTAAAGACAACACACGATTACCAATTACCAGTTTATTATACATTTTGTTAGACATAGAAAAGAGGATATAAATTGTGCAGTTATGGGATAAATAGTGATGAATGGGCAGTTCTTTATCTTCTATACGTTTAAAGTATTTTTTATAGTACGCTTTATTATTAATTATAATGTACATTTTCTGTTACCTTAGTTAATAAAGTTAGGACCTTACTTCTTTGGATTTCGTTTATGATTCATCACTACAACGTCCTTTGGTAAAGACCGGAAGCAGATGCTAAGTGATTTTACGACGCCATTATTGTAAGATTATTTTGTTTTTGTGCAACATATTGCTAAGGAAGACAAACAAGTGTCTAGACTTCCTGTCCAGACTGCTCTCTCTTCAATTATTAATTAACTAATTGACATTCAAGAGACGGGCATTTTAGGCGACTCTAATTGCGTCTTTTAGAAAGAAATTAACGAACTGCTATAAAAAAATAACACAAAGAAAGACAAAAAATATAGATGAAAGTTTTTTAAAACAGCTTTGTCATTATATTTGAAATCATTTGTCTTCGTCATATACTGTAAACAGTTATTTATAATTAAACAAAGGAGAGTAACATTTTTGAATTTCGAAATTAGCAGACAAGCTGAAAAATAGAATTTTTCATTAATCATCTTTACACTGTCATAGCCAGTGGATCAACTCGTGTTAATTTGATCTGATTCATTTTAAATGTAGTGAACTAGTAGTATTTAGTTATACATTTTTTATCTATAACTTATAGCTTTTATTTCGACACATGTTTGTGGTGTAGCTTGATATGAATAACGTAAAAATATCTCAAATGTATGACTTATTTACTCAGACTAATATGAAGAAATACACAAAAACAATGAATGAACTTCAATATTCGACTGTCGAACCCATCTTTTATAAAAAAAATTATGATTTATTAATATCGCTTGTACTTCAAAATTCATAAACAAATATTATCATTGTATATTTATTTGTTTTCTACACTTTTACATTCTATGGATGTGAAGTGTCTATTTGTTACCATAGCAACCAAGTGACACTAAATCATTAACGTTTATTTTTTATAATATCAGGTGGCCGAGCCTCGCTCGGTTAAATAATACGAAGATTAATGAGGAATGCAGTATTCCCCGTGGCTACGCAGCCCCACATGTGACCTACATATTTTGCCACACCCAAGGCAAGCATAACCATTGTCCTCCAGTGTTCGATTAAGATTTTCTTTTCGCGTCTGCGTCTGTCTGCGGCAGCAAATTTTCTGTTGGGCTCAAATATGTATCCTTGGCCTTTGTATAGAGGGGATTCTTTAAGTCCGACAGTTACGCTTGACAGACCGAGTCAGAAACCCCATTGGTAATAAACATGCTGAGAGCTACTCCCTTAGAGCACGTGAGAGGAAGCGAGCAGTGAATCTTAAGGTTGCCTTATCCCCGTACAAGGACAACCCTAATGCCTTACGCGCACCAGTATTTTCTCCAACACTTTGTCCAAATCGTCCTTCATTCGTGCAGAATGTGGTCTACGGTCTCATCGTCTTCCATGCAATGGCGGCACCTCGTATCGTAGTTCTCCCTCCACCGTCCGAAGTACGCGCCAATCGGACAGTGCCCCGTGCGGAACTGAGCAAGAATCGCTTGCTCACCTCGACTCAAACGCCACCATGCATCCTTTCTGTCTGGTCTATTCATTGCTCTATGAAGCTCACGTCCCTTATCCGAAGAGTCCCAGCTATGATACCAACTTGCCAACAATTTCTTGTCGGCGAGGGCCCGCGCACTAACATAAGTGCACGATTCATCATCCTCTTGCTCGTTCACAACCGCGGTTTTCGCGAGGTGGTCCGCCAGCTCGTGGCAGACCAACCCGCAATGGGCGGGCACCCATTGCAGAGTGACATTCACACCGAATCGCTGGAGACGCTCTCCGACCGTGAGTACGTCCCAAACCCTTCTGACACCGTCGTCAAGCCTCTCTTGGACCTCAAGAGCGGACACCGAGTCCGTGAAGAGAACTACGTCACTCGGTAACGCAGCTCCCTCTCGCACCTTCCGTTCCACCCAGACAAGTGCCTGGAATATCCCCTCCAGTTCAGCCTCGAGGCTGCTTCTCCCTGGACATGGGCCCATGAGCTCGTATCTTTCGGGATTGCCAGCGAGTCGAACTACAGCACCGTACCCCGCTTTCATAGTTCCCTCGAGCATCCGCACAGAACCGTCTGTGTAGATAGTGGTCACTCCGGCTGGATATGATGCTATAGTCTCCCTGGCTGCTTGTAGTAGCCGTGTTGGGTTGTCCTGTTTGGTTACTGTAGTGTCTATCAGACTCTTCCGAATCGTGATCGTGCCGAGAGCCTCCATCGGAAAGAAGGCACCGGACGGGGATAGAGCAGCCCGCTCCACCGGCAGATTCGCCTCTCTGACCAGTCCCCGCGCCACATGCATGAAACAGGGTCGGTTTTTGAGTCGTCTCTTACCCTCCCAGTTGTCGACCAGACTTCTGAGAGGGCATCCCTCTTCCAGCCGTGCATATCTCTCGTGAGCTAGTACAACGGCTCGCTCTCTGCGCAGTTTCAACGGTGGGATGTTTGTCATGATTTCACCAGCAGCAATTGGCGTTGTCCTAAACGTTCCACAGATTAGTCTTATGGCTTGGTTCTGAACAGAGTCCAAACTTGCAAGCGTCGTTTGCGAAGCCCAGACCTGAACAGGAAGACTGTAGTCCAAGTGAGAGCGAACTGCACCCATGTACAGTCCTCTCAACACGTCAGCTCTTGCGCCCCACTTCGTTCCAGCTAGTTTCTTCACTAGATTCAACCTCTCGGAGGCTGTCTCTTTTACTTGTTGGATATGATCGCACATAGTCAGTTTCTGATCGAGAATGACCCCTAGGTACTTGGGCTTTTTGTCCCATTCCAGAATCTTGCCATCCATCCGTAACTCAACAGGCTCCTTCAAAATATCACGTCCCAGCGTAAACCAAGAGTAAACCGACTTCGAGTGATTTACCTCGAGGCTCCACATTCTGGCGTAGCAGGATAAAGTTGTTAATGCCTGCTGCAGAGTGCCAATGAGCTGCTGGCGATCTCTGCCCGACTCCCATAACACAATATCATCCGCAAACAGAAGTTTCTGACAAGGCAGAAGGGCCGGCAAGTCGTTGATATAGACTAGGAAAAGCGTGCAGCTGAGTGCCGATCCCTGCGGCACCCCTTGTTCAAGTGGAAGTTTCTTCGACATGTGCTTACCAACACGTGTCTGAACCGTTCGATCCGTGAGGAAACTTTGGATCCACCTAAACATGTTTGAACCGACACCAAGGTTCATCAATTTCAACAACAAACCGGGCCTCCATACTCTATCATACGCTTGTTTGAGATCGATAAAAACCGCTAGCGTAGACTGACCAGGTCTATTTGTGTTACCCCACTGGAAGCCGTCCGCCACCTTCTGCATAAATAACGTCACTTGATCGATCGCATTTCGGTGCCTCCTGAACCCGCCCTGTTCAGGAGCAATGAGACCTTTCGTTTCTAGGAACCATGTGAGTCTCCTGTTGACCATGCGTTCGGCCGCCTTCCCGACGTTAGACGTTAACGAAACGGGCCGGTAGCTTTCCGCACGATCTGGGACCTTCCCCTTTTTGAGCAGGGGAACGATCGTTGCCACTCGCCAAGCCTTGGGGAAATCCCCTTCAATCCAGGTACGATTGATCAGTTCCAACAATTTCCTTTTCCCTATGGGGCCGAGATGTTTCAACATTTCGTTGCTGATCCCATCTGGCCCCGCCGCTTTTCGTAACTTACACTTTCGAAGTGCACTTTCTAGCTCTCCGTGGGTGAACGAGTTAATGAACGTGTTCGTCTCCTCCTCGCCGTAGACATAACTGCGTTTTGCTTTGGCCTTCATGGTAGCCTCCAAGGCTTTCGACATTTTGCTCCTCTCACCCGTCTTAGATATAGCCGCAAAAGCATGGTTTAGAGCGTCCGACCTTTGACAGTCAGTGACCACCAAGCCTTGAGCCGTTTGCAGGGGCGCAGCTGCTTTTGGTTCTTTCGCCCTCGATAGGTTATTGAGAAGTTTCCATGCCTTACGCCCATCCGCAAGGTCCAGGTTGGCACATGTTTTTTCCCATTTTTGTCTCGTACCCTCCGCTATGGCTTCCTTTACCTCCGCCGTTAGCTTGTTGTAAGCTCTTCTGGTTTCATCGGTTTTTCGACGACTGTGCTGCCTACGTGCAGCCCGCCTCAGTCGGATTAGGCGTGCCAAAGCGGGAGACCAAAAGGGTCTGAACTTGCGCCCCCCGTAAGACCTCGGGATAGCCTTTTTAGCCGCACCAATGATGGCCTTCACAAAGAGTCCGTATAGCCGGTTAATGCATTCGGCCTGAGTGTCCAGTCCGTTAAGAGCTACATCCGATGCAGTCCTGTACAGACTCCAATTAGCACGATTGTACACCCATTTTGGTTCTGAATATGGGGCACGCACGTTGAGCTTTCCGAGTTCGATAGTAACCAAGACCGGCAGGTGATCGCTACCGACATCATTGAGAACATCCACTCTTGACTGTGACTTTAAATCAGTTGACACCAGGGACAAATCTGGACGCGACAAACCCCCATGCCCGGTGTGCAAAAAGGTCGGGGGCAGTCTTTATCCTGCAAAACTACCAGATTTGTTTCGTCACATATCTCGAGCAGTCGTCGCCCTCTGACGTCTGTCTCCTGACATCCCCATGCTGGGGACTTAGCGTTAAAATCTCCTGCAACGATCATCTTCGTACCAAAATTCTCACGCAGTTTGAATTGCAACTCAGACTTCGGCGGATTATACAGGTTTACGCATGTGAATCGCTGACCATGTTTATAAACCTCCACCGTCAAAGTATCCGTCCCACCGGGCACTGCAGGGGCGCTGGATTCCACAACTCGGGTCGTAAGCGTATTTCGTACGAACGTAACTAACACCTGGCACCGCGAGCAGGAACACCGGTAGGCCGTAAAGCCGTGAAGTAGCGGAGGGCCTTCGTCCGAGCGTAGAGTTTCTTGGCATAAGAAGACATCGACCCCAAATTGCTCTGCTATAGTATAGACCTCGATCCGTTTCAACGAGAACTGTCGATTCAGATTAAGATGGACAACTCGAAGCTGTTTGCTTCGGTCGGAACCGGGTGGGGGTGCACCACTCCCCCTTTCCTTGCCTCCTGGTGCTGTACTCACCTTTCGGGTATTCGTGGGGGGCACAACTCCCCCGTTTGTGTTTGAGGCCACCGTGGCGCTCTGCGATAATGGACTAGGCCCAGGCGTCGCGCCTGGGGGGTGCTGGCCACCTGACTCACACCCTGGCGTAGAGGTCACAACTCCCCTGTATGTGCTTGAGGCCAACGTGGCGCTCTGTGATAATGGACTAGGCCCAGGCGTCGCGCCTGGGGGGTGCTGGCCACCTGACTCACACCCTAACGTACTGCCGGTCACCGTGGGGGGCACAACTCCCCCGTATGTGCATGAGGCCGTCGCGGCACTCTGAGATAATGGACTAGGCCCGGGGGTCGGTCCCGGGGGGCGCTGGCCACCTGACTCACGCCCTTCGATTTCGCGCTGCAAATGAGAGAGAAACGCTCTCTCCTGTTTTGAAAGGTTTTCCGATGGTAGCTGATTTAGCGACCACAAACCCATCGTAGTCGTTCGTAGGCCGGAGCCTGTTTGGGTACTGCTCATACCCGCTTTCGATTTTGATTTGGACTTTTGCATGTTGAAGAAAATGCCCCAGGGGGGGCGGACTGGTGGTTTGCACGTATGACACCTAGGCTGTCCCAATCGTTGGAACAATAGCTGAATGTCCTGGACGGGTGTCCAAGACCGCTGAACCCATTGTCGGCACTGCTAGCTTGCCCTCGGAGAGGGGAAATTTTGGAGACCGCTTTTTTCAACGCTCGTTCCCAATGCCATCGGCCTCGACGGCTTCGTGCAATGCTGTGTTTCCGGAAACACTGGTACCGGGGCCTCCCAACGTCAACGGCGCGCCGTATCGTAGCACGCAGACTCCGATCTTTTCGCCCCCATAAATAGCCTTGTGAGCCAAATACAGTGGTTACTAAGGTTAGCCATGCTCCCCCACGCGGTGGGGGGCGGAGACAAGTGACTATTCGAATTTTACATTGATTACCTGGCCCTAAAAACCTGTAATCAAAAACCAGTTCTTCTTGGCCACCTCCACATGAGGTGTTCACGCGACAACCACGATGAGGTGAGAGCTGGAAATCTGCCGCGCGCTTGACAGACCAGCTTAGGCGCCAGCTTGCCTTAGCTGACAATTGACATAGAAGAGAGCACCTGGTTGCATGCGGCCTTAGAACGAGACAGCTGGAGATCCCCAGCAAAATAAACAACAAAGTAAACGGTATCTACACCGCTATTTTTATAAGATGGTGCGCAATGTTTAATTAGGTCCATTAATTATTTAAAACTCGTTCTTGTTTGCATTGTACTACGGTAAGCGTAGTGACGTAAGCAGCGTTTTTCCCGTTTACGTTATGGAAAACTTTCATTCATAAATTACTCTAGCCAAAATTAATTTTACAACAATGAGACATTTTCATCGAAATAACGGTCGAACTCGAGTTTTCCCGATGTGACCAATGAGTTGACAATTTTTTTGCTCTTTAACATGCAGATACGTTGAAATTTTAAAGAAAATCGTTAAAGCCGTTTTCAAAATCAAAGATATATATATATATACAAGAATTGCTCGCTTAAGAGTATAATATCAGGTGACAGAGCCTTGCTTGGTTAAATAATTTATACTAAGAAAGGTTATAAATTACTTCTACTGGTGCTACAGCCCATGGAAGGATATGGCCTGCTTTAAAACATCCCTCAATTCAGATATCTCCTGGGCCTTTCTTCACCACGCCCTAACCCCAAGTTTTTTACTGAGTTTTATAGTTGAATCAAAAGTGGCTGCAGCGTACGCAAACTTGTTGACCGCTAGCTAGATATCTTGTTCAGTGTGAGCAAGTAAGGAGAAGAGCAGCTGTGTAATCACCATTTCCTTTGTTTTGATACTTGACATTAGACACTGAAGCATGAACACATGGTCATAATTTTACCAGCAAAATAATAATTATAATAAAGCTTGATATCAAATCCGAAGAATTATGAGAAATGCAGCTACGCAGCCCCAGATGTGACCTACATATTTTGCCACATACAGGGCAAGCATAACCATTGTCCTCCGGTGGTCGATTAAGATTTTTTTCATTTCGCGTCTGCGTCTGTTCTCGGCAGCAAATGTTCTGTTGGGCTAAATATGTATGCTTGGCCTTTGTATAGAAGGAATTCTTTTAGTCCGACAGATACGCTTGACAAAGCAGTATTCTGTATGAGAGACGAATCTCAGACATTTTTGGTGAGCTAATAAAGTGGTCGGCGTAACACCGAAATGCTTAAAAGAACAGCTTAGGCGCCAACTTGACTTAGCTGACAATTGACATAGAAGAGAGCACCTGGTTGCATGCGGCCTCAGAACGAGACAGCTGGAGATCCCCAGCAAATAAATAACAAAGTAAACGGTATCTATACCGCTCTACGCAATTAAACTGTAAACAATTTATTAAGCACTTAAAACGCAATAACTAATCATACACGTTACATTTAATTTCATTACTTTCCTTCCATAGTTCTATAAATATCAGGTGGCCGAGCCTTGCTCGGTTAAATAAATGCCCTGCCCAGCCTGACTGTCGGACAATAAAAAGTTGATACCGGCTTTTGCCATCCATCCATCCCAGTGGTTCTACAGCCCGTGGTCTGCTTTTAGTTTTACACATCCCTTCATTCATATCTCTAAACGCGTTCTAGTTTGCAAAGAAGTACACTATAGTAAGCCTAGTGACGTAAGCAGCGTTTTTCCCGTTTACGTCATGGAAAACTTTCATTCATAAATTTTCCATTTCATTCATAAAACCTTCAAACCAAAATTAAATTGAGACATTTTCATATCGAAATAACGGTCGAACTCGAGTTTTCCCGATGTGGCCAATGAGTTCAGAATTTTTTTCTCACTAATACGCACATACCTTGAAATTTTAAAGAAAATCGTTAGAGCAGTTTTCGAAATAAAATTTATATATATATATATATAAATAAATATATATATATACAAGAATTGCTCGCTTAATAGTATAGGATAAATCAATCTTCAATAAGAATGTGCGCAAATGTTTAATTAGGTTCATAGGTACTTTAAAACTCGTTCTTGTTTGCATTGTACTACGGTAAGCCTAGTGACGTAAGCATCGTTTTTCCCGTTTACGTCATGGAAAACTTTCATTCATAAATTAGAAAACTTTCATTCATAAATTATTCTAACCAAAATTAATTTTACAACATTGAGACATTTTCATATCGAAATAACGGTCGAACTCGAGTTTTCCCGATGTGGCCAATGAGTTCAGAATTTTTTTCTCACTAATACGCACATACCTTGAAATTTTAAAGAAAATCGTTAGAGCCGTTTTCGAAATAAAATTTATATATATATATATAAATATATATATATATATATATATATATACAAAATTTGCCAATTCAAGAGAACAGGATATATACAAGAATTGCTCGCTTAAGAGTATAGGATATAAGATTAAAATATGGTTTTATTGAAGTAGGTAGACAGGAATTCACTATCTTGTGAATATATTTTTAGTTTTACAATACTTGTATTTAACTCGTATCTTCATTGAAACTTTGAATGAACTGAATGTTGGCATTCATTCAAGAGTTGAATAAATTAATGTTCATGAAACTTGTGCGCATCGTCTTCTAAGTCTAGACCTAAAGGCATATCATTGGAATAGTATTAAGTCTAGTAGATCTGTGCGGTACTTAACTAGGATTATTTTCTCCAAAAAGGGCGTGAGGGGGAAAGCTGCGGGTTAAAAAATTTTCAATTAACAAAAAAAATGCTTAGTTATGAAAATGAAAATACTCGCTCTATAAGATGCACAAAAAAGGTATTGTCTTTAAAAAAATACTTTTAATATTGTTCTTATTATTATGTATGCTAATAATGCTTAGTATTCAGTTGTAAAAATCTGTTTCCAGTACAGAATAAGCCCACAACAGTACTTCGTTATCGGACTCTATTCTGTACATCTCCTCTCGGGTTCATCCTGCCCTCTGCTTCTTTAATAACGTATACTGCAGACTCTTTATTGGTCTCGAAGACCCATCTTTGACCTCAACGTTTTGCCACAACTCATGCAAATAAAGCCAGTGTCTGCTTGGGATCTAGTGTGAGTTTCTTTATAGTTGTGTCAGCCGGCCGTCGACGTCAGCTTGACTTAGAGTTTCAAAAAATGTATGTGCGGGGATTTGCGAGAGTTCTTCTGTTCTCTTGCACTAGAGTTTTTTTGCTGGCTGTCGGTCACGTGACTAAAACTTTATCATAGCACTGTTTATAGCTCTGATTTCATATTCTCATCATATTCTTAAAGTAAAACTAACGTTTCCACTTTTAGAAATGGTAAAGATAGTCTGTTTGTGTGGCCCACGGTTTACATGTGTTTAGCACAAGGACCAACCGAATTTACTTTTCCTCACTAATGTCAGAGGTTCCCCTAAAGATCGCAAACTTGAAAACCACAGTAGTCACCAATATTGGAACCCTGGAATTCCGGTTCAGAATCCAAAAGCTTTAACTCTCAGCCACCATGTGTCCTGCATCGTAATCTAACTAAGGTCAATATTATGTGTTGTTTTTTTTTTTTTCTAGATTATCTTTCCTTGTTGTCACGGTAGCCCCCAAAACACCACCAGCATTGCAAGGCATTCTGAGAGGTTCTCAAAGTCTCAGGCGATGGTCGTCTTGAAAAATGGCCACGACAGTTTACGAGTTGTGTTCAGGTAAGGCTTCATGACGTCATTTTTTGTGCGTGGTACCCATCTCTTTGTTTCTTTGTTCGTGTCTCTTTGTTATTCACTTTGCGTACATTAAAAACAAAAGATAAATAGCAAAGTAATGCCCAATTCACACCTTAAGGTTTATGAGGCAGATAATGTTAACGAGGATCTCGTGTAGCCTGCACAATGAATTTTTACTTTCTTAAAAAAATGTCATGTACCCATTAAAAATATTTTTTAAAAACCAAAGCTTATATTATCAATTAGTTTGGATCAGTCATGTAATTAAATTTGTCATGTAATTAAATTTTTCATGTAATTAAATTTGTAATAGGTCTCCACCAGCAAAAAAAATTATTTAAACAAATTTTAAAAAAGAGGGAACGATCTGAATTCGAACTCGTTGTTCAAGCTTTCTCAGGCTTCTCAAGCCAACACCCTAACCGCTCTGCTAGTGCAGTGCTTATGATTTCGTTTCTATAATCTCGTCCAAACTCTCAGGTTTTTGATCACTAAAACTCTGACGTCAATCTATAAAGGGAACTAATTCAGCTTATACCACCACTTCAGCCAATTAAACTTTATTTCCCTTGTTCAAGATAACGAACACAATAATTTATTACCATCATTTCGTTAACTTGTTGGTTCATTTTTTTTTTAAATTGATTCTTTTGTTGTAAGCTAAAAGTAAATCTTGTGCGAAATTTCAACTTGATTCGAGATTGTGTGGGAGAGATTACGTGTACAAACTTTTGATCAGACAGACAGACAGACAGAGTTGATATAAATTTTGTAAAGATTGAACCTATTCTAACTTACCTTCAGCATTGGACAACTAAGCCATTTTCAAGTTCGAAACCGCAGAGGTTGGTACACAGGGCCGGTCTTAGGCCACTGCAGCCCATGCGGTCGCATTGGGCCCCGCGCTTTCATAGGCCCCGCGCTACTTCAAGGTGGAATTATTAAATTGCAAAATATATACGAGAAATTCCTGGAAATCTCCTGAATTTATTAAAATCTCCTGAAAGCTCTTAAAAATCTCCAGTAAAATGGACAAAATTGTCATTTGTGGGTGTCATTCATTGTGTAACACGCCAATCCTACCAGCGATAAAAGAAAAAAGGCATTGTCAGCTTTCATGTTATAAAATGAAATAATCGGGCGAACTTTTACATCAATCGAATGTTCCAATATTTTATTTACTTTTATAGTCACTGGCATATAAATATGCCATTGGTTAAAAGGTTCCTAAAGTACAGATCACAATTTTTAACTAAGGAATGAATGTCGATTTTATTTTTTTTTTCTTATACAAAATCTTAATTTTCACTTATTATCCTTATTCTCACATAAACTGAGCCCCGCGCGATCAGTTTCGCCCCGCAATTGCTAGGACCGGCCCTGTTGGTACATAGGACTTGACTTACTATATCTAGCCCTTCTTTTCTAATAAAATCCAATATCTTCTAAATATTGAATTATGGAATCTTATTTTATCTTCTTATAAAATACAGATGTTACTTAAAAAAAAGATAATTACATCCTACGCGTCATGCATCTAGTCATGCATCTGGTCATGCATTCAGTCATGCATGTTAACCGATGTCGTAAATTCTGCCAAGTCATTGATTTTCTTGGCTGCCTCGGTAAATATGTAAATATTCTCTGTAATTAAGACAAAGATATAAAAATATTTTTTATAAGATCTTTCATGGAAGAAAAGTAGTCTAAGTCTTTCTAAACCAAAAAAAGGTGACTATGTTTAGTACATATTCCTTTCAAATAATATTTACCTGTTTTAATCCATTAAAATGCATTATAATTTCCATCGTGCTTTAAGTCATTTTTCAATGACAATCAGTATATCTGAAATGTAAAAACAACTACAATAAATAATAATAAATGTTTGGGATATTTCTCCTTTTGCTTAATACCTTCCATACACATTCATCTATACTTCCATTAGTAAAAAATCAAAGCAGTACAATGTATAAACATATAGAAATCGCTGAAATATGGATATTTTAAATGTTTGTTGTCCAGTTTTGACATTGCATTTATATAGGTATTTGAATTGTCTCTTTTTCATATTTTTAAATATGATGTAATAACTTCTAAAGTAGGCAACCCAACGAACAGATAAGAGGCAATAATACAGGGTGTATTTTCTATTTATAATAAATCACAGGAACTAATGAGTCTAATGTCTTAAGTTCCTAGAGTCCTACTTCCTACCATAACACCGAACAGACCACTGACACAATTCCCTAGTGTCATTCCAGGTCTCCCGAAAAAGTTCTACAGTACAACGCAGGACAGAACCTAGCCACAGACGGTTTCGACTTCCCTAACTTAAGCTGGATCCATCACAGTCCTTCTTTATGTCTCTCGTTCACTAGTGCGCTTGGGCGCACCACAAGCACTGGTGTAAGGCAGGGTTACAACACTACCCCCCGCCTTAGTCTTTTTGTCCCGAAAAGAAACATGTTCACTGTTGTTCAGTGAAGGTGGAGGTCGATCGGTGCGAGTCACAGATTGCATGGAACGTGCTCCCCACAAAGCCATCCACACTTCTCTCTGCAGGTGCCGCTTTCTCCTTCTCCAGTTGACCAAGTTTCTCTCTAGAAGATGTCGCGATCACTGTCTCTTCATCCTGACGATTGTCGCTGGCGTCAGCCACCTGACACATAGAGTGGTAGTGACAGCTCTTGTTGTTAATTCAGTTGATTCAGAACGTCGCTTCAGAAGACTTCCTCGGTGTATGCTTTGCAATTTACTCGGAAGCCCCAAGGAGGTCAGGTTATCAAACAGGTCACCAAACTCAGCGCATCTGTACGACATGCGTGTAGAGTACGTGGGTAACGTCCAATATGCAAAAGTTCATCAGCTGCTACACCACGTCTTGCTGGGTTCTCTTGACCACCTTCAGGGCTTCTCTCGCTAGTTATGGCCTCTGGGCAGGGGCCTGTCGGGTCCAGGCCTTGTTGGCAGGTCTTCCGGTGATCGTACTTTCCATTCGAGGCGGTCCCATTAGCACATTTCTAGCTGAACGTCTGAGTGAAGACAGGAATTACGATGACATGATCAGATTTGTGCTCAGCGCTGTCACCACAAATGTTATAGGAGCCAAGCTTACACGGCTCGCTATTACGGTCATAG
The DNA here is from genome assembly GCA_021533235.1 of Biomphalaria straminea. Lineage (NCBI taxonomy): Eukaryota > Metazoa > Mollusca > Gastropoda > Planorbidae > Biomphalaria > Biomphalaria straminea. The sequence goes on along the minus strand of JADKLZ010005243.1, from coordinate 3,389,150 downwards.
ACAACGCTACCATCAACGGCGTCTCCTATGAGTAACGGATTGTTTAAACAGTTCTACAGTACAACGCAGGACAGAGCCTAGCCAAAGACGGTTTCGACTTCTTTAACTTAAGCTGGATCCATCACAGTCCTTCTTCATGTCTCTCGTTCACTAGTGCGCTCGGGCGCACCACAAGCACTGGTGTAAGGCAGGGTTACAGCAATATATTTATCTATATTATTATTAGTAGTAGTACCAAAAAAAAAACCTACAATAAATAATTAAAAAATACTTTAACAAATCTGTACACCAGGGGTTCTCAACCTGTGGGTCGGAACCGCCTTAGGGGTCGATTGAACATTTGCTGGGGTCACCTAAGACCATCAAAAATATGGATTGTTATTGTCCAGTCTTCTAATGCTGTGCGTGTGGGTGGGGAGGGATCGCGGCAGATGGGGGGGGGGATTGTAAAAAGGGGTCGCCGAGCCTAAAAGTTTGAGAACCGCTGATGTACACCAAATAACTGCACTCCCGGTGATGTCCACAAATGTTTAAAATCAACTGAAATATGTAAATATGTAGTCTTAACGTCATGACTTCATCTTAGCAATTAATTAAACTGAAATGCACTCAATGACTTTCTGAATAGAAACAGCAATGAGCTATCAAGCCAGTTTGAGAACCATTCATCATAATAGCCCTCCACATGGGAAAATCGAGCAATCACACTGGGAAAATGAAACGTTATAAAAATGTTATAAATATCTCTTAACGAATTCAGACGTCAATTGTTCTATGTAAATACTTACCTCTGCAGAAAAAACACATCCGTAGAGCTGGAGAGAGATTCTGCCAAACTGCTTTATTTGTTTACTGACCTTTAGGCAAACGCAGACTATAGTGAAACCAGGTACATTCCTGAGCGATGGTTAGTGATATGTAAATAATTCATTACGGGAAGATGTTATCAATTCCAGAGGTTATCATGTGCTTCAAAAGTCTTTGCGGTACGAAGGTTCTCAAGTTACAACAGTTCCCATCTTATATTGTAGAGATTTTTCATTTTATATTTCACTATTACTTTATGGTCTATGTTGTTGTTGGTTTTGTTTTTTGCTAACCTCGTATTGTGTTACTGCGGGTGTCATATTCCAACGTTCCAGTGATACTCATGTTACAGCAGTTATAGCGTTCCTTTTCATTCATTCATTCATCAAACTCCATTTGAGTGAGGGCTTGAGAGGCTTAAATCCTCTTTTGCAAAAGCCCTGGACAGAAATTCTGCTGTCTTGCGTAGTGCATAGGCGTAACCATACAGTTGAGAAATTTTAGTTTCCCAGACCTGTCGAGGCGGAGATCAGCAAGTCTGGGGCAGTCAAACAGAATATGAGGCACGGTTTCCTCTTCTTCCCCTCAGCGTGGGCACCGTGAATCGAAATTTGGTCATAGCCGTGAGAAATATGAGCCAACAGGACAGTGGCCTGTCCTGCACTGTGCTATAATAGCTTGCTCAGGCCTGGACAGCCTCCACCACGGGGAAGTGCGCCTCATGCGCTCCCAGACTCCACGGGCTTTTGGGACTTGACTCAGGACTCAAACCACTTTTCCATTTGAGTTTTCTGAATCACAGCCAGGGCATGGTGAAAACTTACAGCCTGTTCAGTTGCTGGAATTGCACTCCCTGGTGGGCCAAGGAGTCTGTAATAGTGTTCCCAGTCACACCTATGTGACTTGGTACCCACTGCATTATCACAGGAATGCCATAGCGCTGCTTTATATTGTGTGAGGCGATGATGACAGTGTCGATATTGTTTGGCTATGGTCCAGGGCTTTGCGAAGCCTGTAGTACAGATTTTGAGTCGGTGACCACAACAATCTGTGTTGCCTTCAAATGTCCCTCGCCGAGTTGAGAGTCAATGACCTTTAAGGCTTCACAGACTGCCATTGTCTCCGCATTAAAACTGCAAACACTACCACATGGTCCAAGGATTCTGGAGTTCCAGACATGCATGGTCCAGCGATTCTCACATTCCTGAAGTTATCATACTCCGCAGGCTTATATCTTATGTTACAGCAGTTCTCACATTCCAGATGTTGTCAAAGTATGTTCCACCAGATCTCAGTACTTGACATCCTTTGTACCTTATTGCCTGCTTTAGAAGCTTCACTGTCCAGATTTAGCGTTGCTAAAGTTTATCACATAAAAATAAATTAAAAGTGCTGAAAGTCTGCGTTGCTTTTTACGTGTATAAAGAAATAACAGGAAATATCTAGCCACTTAACCTCTAGATCTCTTCTTGAAAAGATTATACAAAAGTGGTAAATAAATTACAAAAAAAATTGTTTTTAAAAATAAAACTTATTAACAAAATTTGTAAATTTTTTAAAATGTATACATGTTTTTCATTAACTATGAATAAACATGCGAAATTTTAACTAGATCCAAGAATGCGAATCGGGTGAAGAATGTTTCTAAATAAATTATCAATAATTAATTAATTCATCCAATATTTTTTTATATTAATTCTTGTTTGGTATAATAAATAAATGTGTAACGTTTTAACTTGATACGAGAATGGGTGACGGTGAAATAACGTGTACAAAATATGTACCAAGCAAAAGAACAACAACAACATACTAAATACTAAACATAAAAATAAAGCATACATAGAATATAACAGTATTAATTAGTTTGGATCAGTCATGTAATTAAATTTGTAATAGATCTAGACCAGCGTTTAGAAATCCACTTGTTTTTGTTTTAGCGCGATTTCATGCTTTCAGCTTTCTCAATACTTTATGATCCTAATCACTTGTCTGGACTAGTTGGGAAAAAGGGAGTGGGGGGACGTTAGAAGACGTGGCGTGTTCCTGCTTCAATGTTTCCGTGATCGCCTTTTAAATGCATTAAACAAACAACAACTTGTTTACTCAGAACTTGGTCTCCTCAATGGGAACTAATTCAACTTATACTACCACATCTGTGAAGTACGATTTCTTTCCCTTGTTCGAAAACGAACAAAATAATTAATAACCAATACATAATGTACCGTCTTTTTCCATTCCTCTCTAGGAATGGAGAAAGAAGGTCTACAAGTCTTGCTTGGTGCCCCAACGGTCCACCAGACTAAGGGATAGGTAACAGGTAACAGGTAACATAATGGACTGATTGATTATTTGTAAAAATTGATTCTCGTTTTATGAAATACAGAAAATAATAATGATTTTTTTTTTTAGCTTGATTGGAGATTCGGCACGTGAGAAATAACTAGTTCAAACTTTTTATCAGACCGACAGAGTGAGTTCCCAATTTCAGACCTTGCAATCTATAGGGCAGATGATGTAAAGGTCATTTGTTTTTGTGGCCCACTGTTACAATGTGGCCAGCACAACGACCAACCGCCTTTACTGTTCCCCAACTAATGTCAGGTACTCATTAGAGCAAGGTGGACTTACAGGCCACCAAAGAAATTGGACTACGAACTCTGACCACAAACTTTCACCATCGCCTGGATAAAAGTTTAAATCTTTTTGTTTGAAGAATTGCTCAAAGATGGAGACAGACCACTGGTTTTGAGCTGTGCCAGTGACTGTCCCACTGAATGTCTCAGCAGACGTGTGTGTGAACGTAGATGTAGCCCGACTGGAAGACATGTGTCTGCGAGTGGTCTCTAAGTCATGTGAATGTGAGAAAATGAGGCGTTTGATTAACTGAGGAATGAGTCTTTTGAGTATCATATTCAGTAAGGCATGTGGGTATCTGACTGAGGCGTGTATTTTATTCAGTAAGGCATGTGGGTATCTGACTGAGTCGTGTAATTCAATAGGGTATTTGGGTATTTGACTGAGGCGTGTATCTAATTCAATAGGATATGTGGGTATCTGACTGAGGCGTGTATCTAATTCAATAGGGTATGT